>VDFB02334810.1:0-16243 GCA_007258455.2 Sequoia sempervirens | reverse complement strand
GGAGAAAGAATGTGTGGAGATATGTTGTTAGTAGTGTGTCACTTGTTTATTGCCAGATCAAATTAGCAAACAATTGGTTGTATTCGATAATAATTTAACAAATTATATTGAAGAAAAACACCATATATGGCGAACAATTGGTTGCATGGCCTTGCTGTCTTCACCTCCCTTTTAATGATTTTGTTAATGCCGGTTGTCTAGGATTTTATATTTCTTTTCTGATTAGGAGAATTGTCTAAGTTGTTATTAACCTGCATTGGCCTCTCCCCTGTTTCCCCAAGCTTACCTCAATGTTCTCTTGCTTTAGATTTAATATTGTAGTGATGCCCTTCATTTGGGATATATCTGGGTATTGTTATTTGGATATTCAGATAGAAGGAGTCTTCGTTATTTTAACTCTTCAGGTCCGGCATTAACCTCTTCTAAAGAATTTCACAAAATGGTATTCTAATGTGTGGAGAAGGGTACCAATTAATGTTGTCCTGTCATGAATTCTCCTTCATGTCTAAATTTGCATTTCCCTTCTCAAGATTCGAGGACTTTTGTGGGTATTTTTCTTATGTGATCATATCTGTGGCATAAAACACTAGAGAGACGCAATAACATATCCTTATTACAGGGTGTTTGATAGATGCCCAAGTTAGCAATTTTCAGTGCTTGTGCGTGGCGACGGCAGAATCCTCACTGTTGTCCTGGTATTTCGCAGAGGAAACCAAGGACGAAAGACATCCAAATTTTGTTGGTTAGAAGTTGCAAGTCAATTTGCGAGAGACATAGAGTTTCATGCCACCGATTGTTTTTCTAGAGTTTGTACACCCTAGATACTCCTATATTTGCTGTATCTTTTAAGACTCATATCCTTCTATCAACCAGGATTTGTAGATTTTCTAATGCCAGTTAGCCACATCTATTTCTAGGACAAGATAGCTGTGGAAATCTGTTTAACTTTGTAAGTTGAATAGAGTTAACAAGAAAAGGGTATTGTCCAATCCAAGATATTTTAAAAAGAAATATTGTTTGCACCAGATTGTAGTGCAATCTTCTGATGATAGGAGTAGCGTGTATGAATTACAGATACCTGTTTTAGTGGAGTCTATTAAATCAAAATATTAATCTTTCCTTTTCTTCACTTCTTTCAGCAGGTAAAGAGATTTTACTGCATTCAGTTTGACAAAGTCAGAAGACGTAAGTCGTCTGCTTAAACACTTTTTTGTCCCTATAGCACAGGAGGAAACTTCCTTGTAGTTAGATGGGTGCTCCACATTTCTTACACGAGGAAAGCCAAATATTACTTGCAGTTGCAGATGAAAAACATGTATCAGATGCCTGCACAGCAAAACTTGTGGAACTAGCTACATTGGGATCCATTAGTTTCAAAGCCAAACGTTTACGAAGAATGGCAGTTAGATCCACTAGTTTTAATGGCAGGGATCTGGAAAAAAGTGTATCTGGATCCACGAGTTTCAAGGGAAGAAAAAGAGAAACTAATCTCCGGCGTTCCAATAGTTTCAAATGCAACCACATAGAAACAGTTTCAGAGGGGCGCATCAATTTTAAAGACCGAGACTTATCAACACCTACCCAGGTAACGATTAGTCCCAGAGCCCGTGATTCGGATTCAGCATCATTGAGTCCAAAAAGTTCTACGAAAATGGATTTTGAGAGTTCCTCATTGGGATCAGATAGCTATAAAGAGGAAGCAGCTGCACTCAAACTGCAGAAAGTTTATAAAAGTTACCGCACAAGACGAACTCTTGCAGATTGTGCTGTGTACATTGAGGAACTCTGGTTTGTCTCCACTTACACGCTCTATGTTTCAGCACTTCGTTGCTAATAATGATTTTAGAGTTTGATTGTTTCCTGCTTTAGTTTTGATGAGAAACATGCATCACTTTTGTTGTGTCGTTGAAACTAAAAGTATTCAAACTTTTAGTGTTGAAAAAGGTGATCTTTTACCGTCTATCTAATTGAATAGCTCTCTCATTGTTTTGAAATTACAGGTGGCAAGCTATCGATTTTGCTATCGATTTTGTGACTCTTGAGCGGAGTACTGTTTCATTTTTTGATATTGGGAAACCAGAGACAGCAGTTTCCCGATGGTCACGAGCAAGAATAAAGGCAGCAAAGGTACTGTTTTTGTATTTCTGTTATTCCAAACTTCTGTTGATGTAAATTTAAGGATTCAACTGTCAAGCTATTCCTTGACCATTAACTAAAATTTTCAATGTTTCCCCTTCTTCATCCTGATGATGGAACATGGAGTGTGATCCATAGCGGTGATGTGTCACAAAATACTGATATAGAAAACTAAAACACAGTTATATCCAGGAGCTCTACTCCTCCTCACATTAAAGTTTACTATAGCATCCTTCTGCTTTTTACAGTGAATACCTTTGTGAAATGAACTTTTAATTCTCCCTCTACAGGTTGGAAAGGGTTTATCTAAGGATGAAAAGGCTCGCAAACTAGCTTTACAGCACTGGCTTGAGGCTGTAAGTTTTTCCTCCCGCAAGAAATTTTATGACATACAGTGGTCTAGTTTTGGGCAGGGGAAAGAGAAGAAAATGGGAGCTTTATTTACTCTTTAAATCATTTTGACCCTGTTCTATTTATTTGAAAATCAATAGAAAGTCAAAAGTAGTTAAGACTTGATTCGTCTATCAATAAGATAAATAGGAATCTACGTTTACAAATTTTTCCACTCAAAGCTATCAATGGGAATCATTATTCAGTGATTCACATGATCATTCCTTCCTATCTAATTTCTGATTGTTTTTCTTTCATGTAGATTGACCCACGTCACCGTTATGGACACAATTTGCAATTCTATTATGAGGCATGGTTTAAAGATGACACAGCACAACCCTTTTTCTATTGGTATGTCAATTACACAGATGTATTCAAATTTTCCGTGGCTTAAGAAATTGCTGCAAGCACATGTTCTTATTAGGAGACATCAGTTTTCTGTTGTTGTAAGCTTAATCAACACTAAGCTGTTCAACAAGCCAGGAGGTCTTAAATTATACTTTTATGATCATTTGACTATAATATGCTAACTCAAAGAAAATGATGCAGGCTGGATGTTGGAGATGGTAGGGATCTCAACCTTGACCGTTGTTCAAGGGGGAAGTTGCAGCAACAATGCATAAAATATCTTGGCCCTGTAAGTCTTTATGCTTTTCCCTCTGTTGGAACGTTTTCCGCTGGATAATTTAATAATTTTCCATCATGTTAAGTCACAATTCAGAAATTTGTATCCGTATTTTTCCTCTATGCTCTCATTTGTTATTTTGTCTATGCAACACAAACTGTAAAGACAGGTTCATATAATTTTCTTATTACCAAGACATTACTCTGTTCTGAAATTCACTTGAAAAGAGGCATCCATAGTTAATGCATTATTCTGTTAATTATATCAATCAACACGTGATAGTCATATTTACAAACTGTAAAGTTAAGCTTATGGAATTGCGATTGGCCTTGCAGAAAGAGAGGGAGCGTTATGAAGTTATAGTTGAAGACGGAAAATTTGTATACAAATATAGTGGTGATCTCGTTGACACATCTAAGGGATCAAAGTGGATATTTGTATTGAGCACATCAAGAAAGCTCTATGTTGGTCAGGTATTTCAAGATCAACTAATCTAATGAAATTATCATCTGTTAAAATTTATAGAAGTTATTCGTGTTTTTCATTGCTCATATCTGCCTTGTTTTTTTGAGATTTAGAGGCAATGCTAATTTCTTATCAACACTCGTGTACTTATGTGTTTAGAAAATGAAGGGCACATTTCAACATTCTAGCTTCTTAGCGGGAGGAGCAACATCTGCGGCTGGAAGATTGGTTGTAGATGAAGGCATCCTAAAGGTATTAGGATTTATCTTTATTTTTTAATTTCTCTTGAATATCATTTATAAATATTCTACTCATACAAGCATCTATGTGAGACCAGTACAAGCTCTTACGAGCACTTGTTAGAGACTAATACAAGTTCCTTATTAGTACACACTATAAATCATCTATAGAATACCAATGTCACTACTTTGAAATCCACTTCATTTAGAAACCATGTCCACATTAGAAGCCAACTATGAAGGGCCAAGAGTAACCACTTAGAATTCCACATTGCATGTCCCTGTGGATATTTGAACTTGGGTCTCCACAATGAATACCCAATACTTTAACCAATTAAGCTCAACCCCTTGGACAGTTTTCTTTTGTATTGCAACAGAGTTATCCATTTTATAATAGCAGCCAATTAGTAATTACTCGAAGAGGACTGAATAAATGTCAATGAATCCTGATAAAGGAACAAAGCTTCCATGAAAAATTGTGTAAATGATTTTGAATAGACCTTGAGAACCACACGCTGTGATTTATTGTCAGGATGAATGACAATAAACATTGATTCAAAATTCTGATAACTTCAAATTAGTCTGCTTTAGGTATTTGGTGTAGAGTATCCTACTACTACTATGTACTATTACTATTGTACTACCAAGATGTACTATTTTCAATGTAGGGATAGGTGCAAATACATGAATAAAAGCCTATGATCTGTGTAGAAAAACGATATGTTCTTAGCTGTGTGAATCCAGTGGTAATTCATATTACCCACCTCAACATGCCTGCTACTTTGGTTGAGTCTTAACAGGGACATCTATAGGCAATCATTCCTTTATACTTTGTGATACCTAAGTTTGTCTTGCCTGTTGCTACACTGGTGTTGTGCAGCAGCTTGTGGGGAGAGTAGGGGAGAAAGGCCAGGATTTACATTTTTTAAAAGAAGAATGAAATGTCTTGTAGTTTATTGTAGATGAGGATCAAGATTACTAGGGCTTATATTTCATCTGACAGGTTGTAATTAGTGCTAAAATATAACAAAATTATTGTATTCTTGAAAATCTCTGAGTTCAGATGAATAAGCTGAAATTTAATTTGTGGACAGTTCAATGCTAGGAATTAATGGAACCAACACCATATGTCATTGGCTCCAAAATATAGAAATCATTGTCATTACCTTACAGAATCAAATGAGGGTGCAGTTCTGTGATTGAAATCACTTAAGTCTTAAAATTTAAGAATCTAAACATATTGTTTCTTGTATGTTTAAATGTGACATTGGGACCAACAAATGGCCATTGCAATCCTTTTCCTTATATCTTATTCTTTCGATTTCTGTTTTTTTAATCTGTGATGATGAAAATAAGCAGGAATTTAACATTTTATTGGTCTGTCTGCAGTCAATTTGGCCTTATAGTGGGCATTATCTCCCAACTGAAGAAAACTTCAAAGAATTCATCAACTTTCTGGAGGAAAATAGCATAGACCTCACCAATGTGCAGGTTGGTGTATATTTGATAACTCACCTTTCAATTATTACAATCAATCTATTTTTAAATATTTCTCTCAGAATTTCTCATCTTATTATATGTACATACACGGTATACTTAATAAGGAACAGAGGATGCTATAACAAAGAATGCAATGAGTTGAGTGATTATAACCATGGCACTGATCCTTTTTAATCAACTTTCAAAATACACACCACTCTTTATACTCAATTTAGTATGTAACTTGGGCAATAAACCCACCAGTAGAATTACTTTTTTATGTCTAAGGTCATCACTGCAGAAATAAGCCCATTAATTAACTAACACGATTTGGGAACTTTGCAAAGCATAAACTTAAAAGGTGTTTCTATCTTGCAGTCAATCAGAGAACCACTCAACATGCCACTTTTTGTTTACTTATTCTTGATAGCTGCCATTTTAAATCATTATAGTTCTCACTTGATCCAGTTTTGATTTTGGCAGTGTTAGATGTACAAGATTTATATTTAAAATTTTTCAGGGTTTATATCAAACTTCCCTAAGATTAACATGATTTCTTTATTCTCTTTTCAGAAGAATCCACCTAATGAAGATGAATTGTCTGTTGATGCTGAAGAGAACTTGATGACTGGTAGCGAACCAAACTCAGAAGCAGAGAGAGATGAGCAGCATTTGGTTGAAAAGTTGGAAAAACTTAATTCACAGAAGGAATTTATATGCACTTCTACTATGCTAAAAGAATCAGAAGTTTTCTGGCCTTCCTTTAAAAGGCACAAAACAGAGGAAATTCGCACTATGTTTACACCATGTGGATCTAAGGATTCAAACGAAGAAACCTTTTCTAATGACTCTGATGTAAACATGCTTCTTCAAGAAGGGATTGTACTTGAGAAGAGAGATAGCAGTGCTCAAGAGGCACATAAAAGTGCAGGTTGTCAAGATAATCAAGAAGTGTGCTACAAAAGGAGCTTGTCAGATAAAAACCTTCAAGATACTAGAACAGAGGTGCCTCAGAAATCACTGCTCCAAAGGCTTCACTCCAAAAAATCATTACAATCTTATCAGCTGGGAAAACAGCTATCTCTCAAATGGTCAACTGGTGCAGGTCCACGAATAGGCTGTGTTGCAGACTACCCTTCAGAACTACGTGTCAAGGCTCTGGAGAAAGTAAATCTGTCCCCAAGGTATAGGTCAACCGACAGTCCAAGGGGTTTATGGATTCTTGGCAGCCCACGTCTCCAAGAATTCCCTCATAAATACAGCTTCCCCTGGCAATATTCTTTTCTTTCTAGCATTCTTTAAAGGAACAAATCCTAACCCTATTTTTTCATATTATCTTTATTAATCCCCCAAAAAATTGCCATCAGAATTCTTTTGTATCTTCAGTGTAACTAATAGTGATAACACCCATCAAGGGGTGCCAAATTTTCATGTATATGATTTCCTCAAATGTTCTTTATTTTCAATAAGATTTACTTTGAAGTGAACAGCCACTTCTTCTGCCAATATTACATTGAAGACTTACAGGATCTGGCCATTTTGCTATGAGCAAGACTGCAACTAAGTGACTAATTGCGCTATATATGGCCCCTAAAAGAACAATATTAATTGCCGGATGCAGAATACAAGTCAAATGTACTGGATATTACAGGATAGAAGAACTACCTAGTGAATAAATTCTGTGAGGCTTTATGATAGGCCATCCTACCGCCTATCCTTGCAGATGCATGGTCAGATTTAACTTGGCTTTTGACTATTCGGCCTACCTGTACTCCCACACAGCTTCGACTGGCGATGGGGTCACCTTTGGCTTCCACTAGCGATCAGCGCCTATCGCTACTCCATGAGAGAAGCTTCTATACTTCTTCGCAGAAACCCTAATAGAAAGATTCCAAGCACGACATTCAAGGGATAGGTGATTATATTTATTGATTAATAAATAACAGTGAAAAAAATTGCGCCTAAAATGTTTAAGCTGAGTTTTTGCTTGCCTTCCGGATAACGGATCGCCCTGTATAATTTTTATCATTAATACAAAAAAATATTAGACAGTTTTTAATATTTAGTGGTTTAAAGTTATAACTAAAAACTTAGAATTAATATTCTTAGATATCCACAATCTATGAGACTGTGGTAGATTTTTTTAGCATCAATTAATAATAAATTAAATTTGGTTGTTATTGGTTTGGATTGTGGGAGTATTTTTAGCATAAATTAATAATAAATTAAAATTAATTATTACTTATTTAGTATTAAAATTAAGATTTTAAATTTGTAATCATTATTACTTATTTTTTCATGAAGGTCATTCATAAAAAAAAAATTGAGTGGACTTGATCCCTAGCGAGCTCATTAAGAACCATTCAACTTCACCAACAAATCAAGGGCCCATTAACATTATTAAATTTTTCAAAAAGAAGTAAACACAATTTTGAAACTACCTACGAGGTCACAAACTCCTCAACATAAACATTTAACAATAATATTTCAAGTAAGTTTGAACCTTAGTGACAAACATTGCCACATTTAGACCATTACACTATACTAATATTAATATAATATTAAATTATTTTTAACTTTTTAATTTTAATATTGATTTTTATTTTATTTTTATTTAGAATTATATAATTTTTATTTTTATTTTTTTAATATTTAAATTTCACTATTTAGGTTTTTGAATTCTGAATATTTATGTTTTAAAATTTGATTTTATAAATTATAATTTATTTTTAATTTTTAATTTTTTAATTATATTATGAAAAACTATAAACTTTATAACAAGGTATAATCATATATATAAATATTTTTTTTAATCTTAAGGATATAATTAAAATAAAAAATAAAAAATTGTAATTTTATTAAAATTAAAATTAAAATTTTATTCATTGTTTCTAATTTAGTGTTTTTTATTTTTTATTTTGTTTGTTTGGATGGGGTAAAGAGGCCATCTTCTTGTAGAAGTATTACAATTGTTTTTCAAGGGCTAATGAGTTTAGTGGAACAACCATAATTATATGTAAACGTTGGGGGAAGTCATTTCTTTAGGGCAAGCATTTGAGGGGGAAGACTTGTTTTTAAAGAAGTCATTTATTCAATGTATTTACACAAGGGTGAAGAATTTTTTCACACAAAACATATTGCCCAAATGAGAATTAATATGAAGCTATTAGGATTAAGAAAGTGCTAAGGAAAAAGTGTCAAGGGTGATAGGGGTATCTCCGAGTCAACTAAGAAGAGAAATTGGAGAGTCAAAGATAGGCATGTCATCTAAAGATTTGATACAAGTGGCATAAGATGGATCTTCTTGTAAGAGATTACACATTGGCAGCTCAAAACCCATTGAAAAATTGTGTGATGTGATGGTTGAGATGCAATTGATGTAGGATTGTAAACGTTTTCCATACAAATGGATACCATATAATGCCTTATTATGAAGAGATGGTCCAAACTATTAACAATGGACCAACATGGTAAAAATTGGTATGACAAGCTTCAAAGAACTTTGATTGATAAAGAAAAATACAAGTAGAGCAACAAATTGCACCAATGAAAAAGAGTGTGATGTACAAATGGATGCAACATTATAGTGGATGGTTGGACAAATACTATAAATTGTCCAATTTTTAATATCATGGTAACATGCCCAAAGGGCCCTTATTTTCTGAAGGCAATAAATTGTTTAGGGTAAGAGAAAAATGGAGAGTTCCTTAATAATCAACTATGTGATGCCATTGAGGAGGTAGGGCTAGTCCAAATTGTTATAGATGTTCCCCCTATTTGTAAAGCAATGAACTTGTTAGTACAAAAAAGTACATGCATATATTTTGGATGCCATGTTATGTGCATGCATTGAATAATGTGCTCAAAGATATTTGACAAATTCTATTGGATCTCATCTTATTGAAAATGATAAAAAAAAATATAGATGTTCATATGCAATAGTCATCACTCAAAAACCATTGATTACAAATATGTTAATATGGAACTCCTGAAAGTTGTTGACATACAATTTGCTACTCATTCCATACATTTTAAATATATTTATGTGGTCAAAGGGGCTTCCTCTTTCATAGTAGTAAGTGATACAATCTACATTAGATATTATAGTTGAGTTGAGATGCATGACATTTGAAGACCATTTTTGAGTCAATATTAAATATTTTGTTGACTTTATTCAACCCATTTTAGAGGTAATCAAATTTTTAGACTTTTAGAGAAGCTACTTTTGGGATAAATTTATGAAGAAATTGATTCTATGCATGAAACAACTAGAAAAATAACAAAATTTATAGATCCTTCTCAACATCATTTGGAAAAAGAAAAAAATACATGAAAAATGAAACAATTATAAGACACCTCTTTGATGCCTACATTTTGAATCCTAAATGATGTGATAAAAAAATATTAAGAAAAAATCTCTATATGAGGGTAGAAAGTAATGAAGGGGTAACCTATTAGGTTGAAGTAAAAAAAAAATTATGGATGAGTAGAGGATTGTGGACTAAGTGGAATAAGCTTTCATGTGGGTAAGGTGATTTTTCTATTATGGAAGTTTTATGTGATATGTGTGTAAAGAAAAACCTGTAGAGTAATGGTGGAATCATGGAGGCGAATAACTCGAATTCTAGTAATTTGTAATAAAATTGCTCTCACAAGTATGCAATTCATCTTGTGTGAGGAATTCGCGTACTTGTGGTTTCATTTACTCATCGAAGGGGATAAGGATCAAAGAAGGTAAAGAACCTAGTCTACAATCATAGAAAACTTTCTCTTTTCTCTTGTATATACCATGGGTTCAAGGAGGATCCTTTGATGAAATGGGACCAAATCCTAATTGATAGATCAAATAAGACTTTCAAGGATGAAGTGATTATTGTGAACAAATCAATGTTTTAACGCTAATTCATTTTCCTATAAAGGGACCTAAGCTTAAAAGTGATGAGTATCTAGAGAGTATCATAGTAGAAGACCTAGAGATTAATGATATAGCTTATAATATATGTTTTATTTATGATAAATTTATAAGATTATCCTAAAAATGTTACACCTTGCCTTTGATTTCCATTTTTTTTTTTCTTTATGGTAATTGCTATGATGAAGTATGAGACTATGAAACTTGAAAAGTTAAATGCTATGATAAAATGTGATGTGATGTTTCTACATTTAAACTAATTATTGATGAAAATGCAATGATATGATTATGATGCAATAGTTTTCGGCTAACTAGTTTGTTTCTTGAGTGGAAATATAGGAATGATTTCCACACGCCCTCTAGAAGGAGAGGGGGAATATCACCTAGGAGAAGGATATGATTGAGGGTTTACTAGTAATGTCATTTGAGTTCACTTTCACCGTGTAGGTTAGGTTTTTGGATACCTTTGATACCAAGTTTTTGGTGATTGGTTACAAATTGAGTTTTGTTGAACCAAGTTGGGTTGACACCTTAAAAGAAAATGATGGGGTTTTGTCATTATTGTTATTGATGTTTAATCGATTATTTATTTATCCTTGTTGGAGAGAAAAAATTGATTGATTCGAATTGAATTTTGATAAAATATGATACATATATAGTTATATATGTGTGTGTGTATGAAATAAACGCATATTTATATGTATACATATATTAAATCAATATTCATTATCAATTCATATGTATATATACGCATATGTATATCTATAATTATATATTATATAGTATATATTAATGATATTTGATAATAATCATGCTTATTGAAGCGTATAAGTTCAACTTCATTTTAATGCTATTTTGTCTGCCTTAAGCCATGGCATTGAGGGAGGTAATTAGTGGCCCTTTTGATCTGCATTTCACTATATTTTAATTGCTCACAAATCAGTTATTCAAAATTGTTGTGCAGAGGGAAGGAAAATGGGTCAAGTGGCAGTTATGGCGCCACCTTGATAGGGATTGATAACTGTTTTCAAACCACCAATTGCATTATCAAAAACTTCTTAGTTTTGTGCAGGAAAGTGCTTGTTTATGAGATAGTAGCTACTGTACATAAGTTGAAAAATGTTCCAGTTAAAACTACGTTCAAAGGTTGATTCAAGAAGCTTAAGTATTCTTTTGGAGCCATGTGCTTTGGGGGCTGAGTTGAAGTGTAACCAATCCAGATATTTCTACTAGCTAGCTCAAAGGCAAGTAACCCCCCTTATTATTTTCTTTAGTGGAAATAGTTTGTCCTCGAATATATTGATTTGAAAATGGTTTCCTAAACCAGCTTTGAGACTATTGTGACTTGAATCTTTCTTATGCAAGAAATGGTATAGAAAAGAGTTGGATAAAATATCATATTAATGTGCGAAGTTGATGATATTCTTGAAGAAATTAACTTTCCTTCCTTCCCAAGAGGAATACAATTATCAGTTGTTTCAATATTTTGAATCTGCAATTTCAATATAGAAACTTGTTAGTAGATAGAAACTTAACTATTCTTTCTTAGCTTGACGTTATTGTGGAACCATGCTTTTTTGTTGTGTTTATGAACTAAAGAAGTGGTAGAAAAGCCTGAAGCACAATTAAGTGCTAGTTTTGTTAAGGATGCCTACTCGATTTAACGTATAGTTTTTCCTTTTTACTTTTTATCAAAAGAATTAGTTGTTTAGAATGGATTCTTGAAAAGAAAGATCTTACCTTTTGACTTGTATGGTTAACCCTATAGTGAGTTATACTCTTTAAAGGAAAACACCAAGATGGGGTATCCTTGTATATGGTGTCTTTATATTACAATAAGATCAGATAGGTCAGGTTATCCTCTTTTGTCATCAAGAATACCATGGGTCTAATTTTGTGAGTATATACTCTCTTAAGTTTGGTAAACTTCGAACTAGTGGCAGTTGCCAAGACCCAAGTAGTTACATTGAGTAATTTGAGAGTTCGAAGCAAGTATAAAACTAAAACAACTCAGTCATGTTATGACTAGAAAGTTAATGTGCGTAAAGTAAAATCTTTCTTTATGATTACTCATTGGTCGAACAACAAGTTTGAGTCAACTTATGTTAAAATCTTCAATATGACCATGCATATGTCTTGATGATGGTATAATGTCATCAATATTTTCCAAAGAAGCCTAATAATAGGTGAGAAGGTAAACATTTTGGTTCGTATTAGGGCTTGAAGTAGAGGCAATAGCCTAGACCATAGATGTTACATAAGCATAACAAGGGAGTCAAATGCCTAAGATATTTTAACAAACCGGTCTTATTATTATTCTTAGTGAGTAAACACTTATATATGTGAATTTATTAAAAGGTGAGACTAGTCGACTTACCATTGTTTTATCCTTACTAAACAAGACTACAATGTTTTTCATAAAAGACTAAAACCTAAAGGAAGTTATATTTTTAATAGAGATCTAACCAATGTTGTGGGGATCTTGTATATGTATATTTTACACTATATTATGATTAGGAAGGTCAAGATGCTATCATTATGTAGCCAAAGACCCAAATAGTTACGTGAAAGTAACTCGAGTGTTCGAGTCAAAATTTTCCAACAACCGAGATGAGTTATTTACTTAGTGAATCTTCTCATTCTAGAAAGGATTCTATAATAAAACTAAACAATGGGCGTATGAGATTATAATTCGAAGAAGGAATCTTTAGTTTAAGATTAAAATTTATTTTTCATACATGTACATTTTGTTACTACTTTAAGTTGGTGACTAAGTGACTCTAGTCGATGATAGAAGGTCATTAGTAACTACTATTTATGCATTGTGGGAGATTAGATACTATCATGGTTAATACTAAGGATTTGAATAAGTGACAGTTGCCAAGTCCCAAGAAGTTACAAGAACATAGCTTGGGTATTCAAGGTCATAAAATATACTATTCAAGTCGTTTACTAACTTATAAGGTGAAGACTTGAACAAGTTGTAGTTGCCAAGGCCCAAGTCATTATGTGAATGTAGCATGGGTGTTCAAGTTAGAAAACCTTAACCAATCAAGATGAATTATGTCTTTAATGAATTTATCACTTGTTAAATGAAAATTTGAATGATAATTTAACCATTGGTCAAATAGAAAGTTTGGACTAAAACAAGGTCAAATAAGGTTCTCCAGGTCAAGTAGGGTGGGTGAATGAATGAATCTGCTCGTAATCAACAGTTGAATATATTTTAAATACTTTGGCCAAAGTGAGTGAAATAGTCTCTACTTGCGCTTGTCGGTTCACTATGTTTCAGATCCTTAACTAATTAGAGTTGTCATTCATAGTTAGAAGGTATCCATAGTTGTTTGACAGTATTGGTTAAGTAGGGCACAACACCAGAGCTGAAATGGTAAAACTAGGAGGGTTATTAACTATACCCTTCATTGAAGGGAAGGGGCACTTCTAGTTAGGAAGGTGTATAAGGGACCATTGGTCTGTGTTTGGAGGTAAAACACTTGGGTGATGCTCTCCCTCTTGTAGATGGCATGTTGAGTTTTGGAGGACAAAAAGTATTCAGATATGGAATTTGACCTTGTACCTTTATGCTATTATTTTTGAAAGAGAAAAAAATGGGTTTTACAAGGACCCAAAACCACAAAGTTTACAAAAAAAAGAGATAAAACGTCAAATAACCTGGAAACAGAGAGGTTGTAGAAAGGACATTAAAATTACAAAGCAACAACCACCAAAAAAGGCCAATAAAGGCCACAAAAAAGACTCCAAAAAGACCAGAAAAAACACCAGCAGCAACTAAGCTTGGGTTTTACAGGGACCTTTATGCTATTGTTATATCTTATTGGAATAATTCATGTTGAAATGAAAAAAGAAAAAAAGATTGATTATTCTTTTCATTTTGAAAAGCATGATAAGATGATAAGAAATATATATATATTTAACTTTATGTAGTTGCATTTTTTGTTTTTGAAAAGATTTGTTAATCTCGTTTTACTTATGATGTTAGTTTATTACTGCATGATAAATAAAACCTAGTAAATTATTTTTAGAAAGAAATGGTTGTTACAAAAAAAACATGTGTTGGCACCATTTGCTTCTTGTAATTCCAAGAAATAGTTGTCAACCTTGTGTGCATAAGATAACCTAATGTAAATTTTCCATCTTCTATATCTTGTACAAAATTTGGATATGTATACTTGGTAATTTTTAAGTCAGTTATCCTTGAATATTTCAATCCATATTGTTGAATTCCTTTCAAACTTATCTTAGAACCCTCTTAGCTTACACCTAGTGATTATCCCTAGGTTGTTACATGAATTCTAATAAGACTCCAATAATCAAGGAGATATATGGCCTTGTAATAGTCACATAAACTAGATCGCCAACAAGTTGTCTATATTTGGTCATATTCACAAATGTTATATTGAATATGATTTAAATTTGAGATTATGTTTTTGATTATGTTGCATTAGTGCACTAATAGATTTCAATTTGAGATTATGTTGCATTAGTGCAAGCTATCATGTCAAAATTTCTCCAATGTACTTTTGTTGGGAGATAAGCATGTACTTAGGCTTTTGAATAACTTCAATTCTCCATGTACTTAGTGGAGATAACTCAAGTCTATAAGTTCAAAACCCTTAGATTTAAGTCTTTCTTTATAATTGCAATGCAGTTTTCACTATTATTTGTTATGAACAAATCATCCACTTACATAACCAAATAGATAATAGTTATGCCAAATTTCTTCACAAAAAAATTTCATCATCAAACTCAAAGTTGTTGAAGTTGATCTTCAAAAGGTTCTTGATTAATAACTTCATACCAAGCGCAAGGAGATTTATTTCAACCATACAATGTTGACAAGTTTGCAAAAAAAATATTCTTACCTTGGAAACATGTGCATTTCACATAAGATAGAGAGGGATATTTTGGAGTGGAAAAGACCCCTACAACATTGCAAAAGTACTTCTTTTGGCTACACCTCAGGTCAAATGTAAAAAAATACATTAGTTCATCTACCACATGTGTAATTACCAAGTTAGTCAACAAAAAATAAGGTTTAGACATACCTTTCCCAATTCCCAAGAGACCATGAGAATCTATTTCCATGGACTATATCTCAAGCTACACTACAATTAAATATGTCAATGATTATGTTTTACAGTAGTTGACAATATTTTGAGATGTAAATTTTGATTCCTTATAATAACACCATCTAGAAACAATTCACTTGAATTTATACCATGTAAAAATCCATTTTAGAATCCCAAAAGCTATCCTTTTAGATATAGATACTATGTTCTTGGGCAATTTTTGGAAATTTTTTTTGTTTAAGCTACACACAAAGTTAAACAAGTCCACAACATACCACCCCCAAAATGATGGAAAAATAAAAGTGGTGAACAAGATGATTGTAGAGTCCCTACTAATGTCTAGTAAACTTGGTGGAAATCACACTGTGCGAACCCTTTTCCTAGTACCTGCAAAACAACATGAATAAACTAGTTAGACAAGGAATTACAAGCTAAAAGAAGGATTCCCCATGAAACCCATTTGCAAACTCAAAATAGGAAATAAAATAAGCAAGAACACAATAAAATTGATAAACCAAAGACTAAATCCTAATTTAGATAGCAAACACTTGATCCCATGGGGGAATTGGTGCTAATTTGATGTGAAAATTGGCCCTTTCCCAATTCCTATGATGCAAGATTCAAATGTTGAAGAGATTGTTGATCCAGTTTTGAGGAGAAGATAAGAACTCCAAGCCAAATCTACAAAAAGCCTAGCTAAGTATTCAAATGATGGATGGAAATGGCTAAGTATTTTAGTATGGTAACCTTGCTTGGATTGTGGATGATAAAATGAGGAGAGGAGCTCTTCATTTATAGGATTTCAAGATAGATGAATGCCCAAATTTGAGCAATGTGGGACTAACATTCATCCAATGATATGGTGCCACTTGCCAAACTATGAATGGATGATGGTTGTGCAAGATTT
>VDFB02334809.1:0-21636 GCA_007258455.2 Sequoia sempervirens | reverse complement strand
AGTTGAGAAAATGAAAGTTATGAAGGATTTTATTTTTGCCTTCGTACGAAATGCAGAAGTCAAAATTTGACTAAGTCAGAGAAAAAGCGCAGCTTTTGGAAAAGGCGCTTGGATTTTTGAGCCTTCAAATGTCAGTTTTATGACGTGCAGTCTCAAGATATCATTTGATCAGTTTTTACTAAGCTCCGCAATGCACCTGTCAGCCAGCCAATCGGAGAAGTCAGTCAATCAGTGTCAGAGGATGAACAGAGGTCCCGGCAGAGGTTTTTGGCCTAAATTTTCATGAAATTTGGCTAAGTCTGGAATTCGCCCAAGAGCTCAAATTTGAATTTTCGAAAGTGAGTTGAATGGACGCCTTAACTGGAGTTCTGACTGCAGTTAGACTGAACGATTTCTGGGTTGTCATCTTCAGTTCATATGTTTGCATGTGGAGTGATCTTTCAGTTTGCATGTCGAGTTAACTAGTTTGCATGTTTAGTTAACTACCTTGCATGTTGAGTTAACTTGATTGCATGTTAAGTTTAACTGAAGATTATTGCTGAATGTCAACTGGAGTTTGCATGCATGGCGATTTTGGTCAAAATTGTGAAGTTTTAGTGAAGATGGCGCTTCATCAAATGTCAACTGAAGTTCAAAAGGGACGAATTGAAGCATGAAGCATTAATTTGTGAAGCATGAAGCATTTTTAGTGAAGTATGGCGAATTTGAAGTTGATAACTTCACTCATGAAAAGGGTCGCTATTTTTAGTTTTTGAAAAGTGAAGCATGAAATGGTGAAGATGGCGCACTTTTCAAGGCAATGGCAACTTTAGTTTGAAAAGGGTTGCTATTTTTAGATTATAATTGATTAAAGCATGAAGTTGGCGCATTCTTGAAGGCCAAACTGAACTTCCAAAAGGCTAGCTATTTTTAGCATAATTATTGCATGAATAAGGCGAATTCCTTATCTCATTCTTGTTGTTAACCAAAGTTTGCAAAAGGGCACGCCTTAGGTCAAGTTGATGAATCCAAAGCAAGGTTGAAGATGGCGAATTTGATAAAGTTGCTAACTGAAGCTAAAATCGCATGGATAAGTTTAACTAAAGACTTGAAAGGCAAACCCTAAAGCACGTCCACTTATTGAGCTTGTTCGAGTTCCAGTTAACTATTATGAGGTCCAATGAGAAGCCAAGCGCCATTTTTAATGCATGCTTTATTTAGTACGAATTTTCTATGATGAAATTCTATATATTTCAAAGATGGCGTCCATTTTTGCATCATCTTTTGCTCTGAAGCTTGTATTCTTTTGAGCGACCAGCAAGCTTAAGGTGATTCGGGTGTCCGTTTTCAGCGTTCTTCGAAGCTACGAGCTCAGATTCTTCAGAGGAAGTCAATTCTAGACTTTATTTCCACTTTGCATGCAGGTTTTATAAAGATTCGAAGAAGAGATTTGCAGATTTTTCAGAAGCAGACAAGCAAAACTTTCTATCTTCTGTCTTATTTCTTCTATTTCTCACCTTAGGTACTTTCTTCGCATGCCAGAGTAATTCAACACATTTTCAGAATCTGTTCATCTGGGTTCTCATATTTCAGCGTTTGCAACAAGACCCACTTCTTAGATTTTTTCGAGAAAATCGCCCCGTAGCCTTCATTCTGAAGCTCTGAGCCTTTTTCCGAGAATCTCTTTGCATGTGGGCTTAAATCACATTTTTTCGAGAATCCAGCTATCTGGGTTTGTTCAGAATTCAGTTGTGCACAAAACCCATGTTCCAGAATTTCTTCGAAAATTTCTCCTGTCAGAAGCTATTTTTAGCCTTGTTCAGAGTTTTTCAGAAAGTTCTTCAAGCATATTCGACTTTATAGTCAAAAGTCACCATTTTCAAAATGCAGTTCAATCTCATTGATTACAAGGTGAAATCAGTCCTTACACATAATTTCACCAAGACTTCAGATACGGACCTAAACCATGTTTATCCAGTGGTCAATCTTAGCAGTTTAGAAGGTGTTAGCAAAGAATTCATGAAACTTTGAGCTGCTCCTCGGCCAGCCGCAGCGCATCCATTCCTGCTTCTATCTTCGGGATCTTGAGTTCAGACTTCTGCTTGCATTAAGCATTAAGGACTCGCCTTCACGCATTGCATCAGATCGGGTTGATGGAAGATGGGTTTGTTGCAGTCCTGCCGGGCGACATAGAGAAATGTTTCATTCCTCCTTGTTCGTGATAACTTTACCGTTGATCTTGAAGCTGAGAAGATATATGGATGTCGGGATCATCAACGCCACAGAAAGTTGTCAAGGGTTGACAATCCAGAAACTAACTTGCCTAAGAAGGTTGGTCGTGGTGAATTTAAAGGAGAAGTTGCTGTTTTGATCACCTTACTCAATCGAGTTACCGGCCAGTCAGATGCTAATACTTTCCGTCCATGGATGTTCTACCTGATTACCAGAATCCTTGATGGCACAGAGCGTTTTGACTGGGCTATGTTGATTAGTGACTGCTTACATCAGCAGATTTCTAACTTTCTCAAGCATCACGAGTTTCATATGATATCTTGTTTGGTCTACTTGGTTGCATTTCAAGGTAGTTTCAGACTTCTAAAAACCAATGGTACTCTTGGTGTTCAGCGTATTCATGAGTATTATCCACAGCTAGAGTTTTCTCAGTCTGAGCAGGACTTCCGAATGGTGAATGATCACTTTGCCCTGAGAACCGTGAGAGATCTTGATGATGAGATGCACATTCGTATTTCAGCCGAGGCCAAATCAGCAATGGAGACTTGGGCAGATTGGTTCATACAGTTTCCTACTTTCATGTACATCCGAGTTTATGGTTATGTTGGAGAGCCTCTGATGTTGCCGAGATATCCGTCAGATAGGATTGTCTTTATGGAGTTCCTCAGGCAAATGCAGCATGTTCACTTCTTTCTTCGTAGTTGTCATAAGGTTGCGGCAAATTTTCCATTCTCATTGGGAATTTTCACATGTGATGCAGCAACAGATGCCAGGCGTATGTCTACTGAGATAGAAAGGTTCAAATTCAAGCCTTATACTAAGAGACGTTCCTATGATCCTCTTGGACATTATGCAAATCGGTTAGAGCGAGGGATTGCACATACGCCAGCACTTGAAGATTTCTAGGCAAATTGTGAAGATGAATTCGAAGTTCGTCGTCATCACTATTGTAGACTTACTATTGGACAGCTCTCTGATTACTTGTCGGAGGATGTTGATGGTTTGTCGGATGATGATGGAGAAGTTCTTCTCAATTCTTATGTTAAAGATCAAGTTGCTAGGCAGCCACTTCGCTCACCTGATTGGTACGCCAAGGAGAATACTTCTATTGAAGAGGTTTCTAGATCAGTGATCAAGACTAGCAAGTTATTCTTGGAGAGCAAACGAACACGGAAGTCAGTTCCTGTAGCAGAGCCGCCAAAGGATTTCTCGTCATTGCCTTCTACTTCTAGAGCAAGACCCAGAGTCAAAGCTATTATCATACCTCCGGAAGGAGCTAGACTCAGTGGAAACACAGGGAAAAGAGCTACTGGTAAAAGGAAGTAGAAACAAATTGAGAGTGTTCCTGAGGTTCCAGTAGAAACAGTTATTCAGATTGAGCCTCACGTTTCACTTCCTAGTTCACCTCACGTTCCGCCTATTGATATAGATTCTGAGCCTGAGCCACAAATTCAAGCAGGATCGGAGACAACTGAAACACCACAGGTTGATACATCAGGGACAGTCTCTCCGCGAATTGAGAATATTGTTCAGTCTTGTTGGCTCGAGAAATCTTTGGGAAGACAAAGGCGTGAACTGTCATACAATCTTGATTTGTCTGAGTTTGGTGAGCCTTATCAGAGGAGATCAAACAAGAAGATTAAGAAACAAGTGCATATTGAAAAGACTCCTGAATCGGAAATTGTTATTGAAGTTGCAGTGCCTCCAGAAGGTAAAAGCTTAGACGAGGTCGAAGTGGGTGATTTTACATTCACTAAGGCAAATCTTGGCAGGACCACACGAGAGACAGATGTATCTCTTCTTAAGATTGTTACCAATAATCTTGAAGAGCGTATCACGAAGGATGGAGAAGATAAGGCTTTACTCAAAGCTGAAAATAGTCAACTTCGTCAATACATTTCTGATCTTGTTCATGGGAATCCAAATAAAGCACCTGTTCTTCCTCAGCACACACCTGCAGAGAAACGAAAATTGGATCAGTTAGTTAGTCATGGCAGACTTTTGGATGATTGGATTGACAGTTTAGTTGCTGCTGGTAAGACTCTTCTTGCAGATTTGTATCAGTTGAGGAGTGAGGCACACAAACTCCATCAGGGTATTCAGTTGCTGGATATTGCAGTTGCAGAGAGTTTGGCAAAGGATCGTGTTCTTGTATCTCAGTTATCAGTTGCATGCGATGCTTTGGAGATGATCGAAGATCAAGAGAAAGTTTTCACTTGGAGAGAGCAGCAACTTCTCAGAACAGAAATATGTGAGAAGATTTCTTCCAAATTGTTTTCACTGAAGGATGACGTAGTTGGAGTGCTTGCACTTGTCAGTGGCTTCGTTGTTCAGATTCCGTGTCATTATCTTCTCGAAGATGGCACGTATGTTGAGTTGGAAAAAGTTCAAGCAGAATTCGAGAAGCTGAGTTATGACAGCCTTGAAGGTGAACCTAGGGCGCCAAAATTAGAGAATGTTTCAGTAACTGCAGCCAGTTTGAGAAAGGCGACTGAAGAATGCAAAGATGGTGTGCACACGATTACTGAAAGTGGCAGAGAATTAAAGAAACAGACTGTTATTTTTAGCAGCATCAAAGTGCTAGATGACATAGAGATCGATGAGTTCTTGGTCGAAGTGTTAGACCGAGTTGACATGGAGTGATCTGTCAGTTAGAACGTGCAGTTAATTTCTAGGGTTGAGTCCTCAGCAGTAGTTAACTTGACTTCCAGTCTTCAGTTCACTTGCTGACTTAACACATGCTTATCTCATCCTCGGAATTATCAACACAGGAGTTAGGGTTAGGGTTTCCAGTTAACTGAAGGTAGTGGCCAGTTAACTTTGCTTTAAATAAGGACGTGCATGCTTGCACATGGTCCAATTAGGTTATTTTGTACCAGTTAAACCGAGGGTAATTGTTTAACTCAGAGCAGTTTTACTCTTCATTAGGTTAGCATGACTGCATGCATTGCAAGAACTGTGAGTGAACTCAAGGTGATTTTAGTTACCTAATCTTTGATGTATATAAATAAGTAGCTATGCTCATTTGTAAATAACTTTGCTTGAGAGGAAATATTATATGCTGCCTCTACCTTTGCCCCTCAATATTGCTCTTTTGGCATTTGTTCATGTGTCTTCATTATTGCAATTGATTGTTATGCCACATAGGGTTTCGAAAGATTGTAATGCTGGATTCTTCCACAGTTTAGAGAAATCTGTTTTGTGAATCTTTTATTGTTATGATCGAACGTTATGCCACACAGGGTTTCGTAAGATTGTCATGATAAAACCGTTTTGTGAAGTATTTACTATGCTGATCGAGTGTTATGCCACACAGGGTTTCATAAAGTTTTCATGGTGAATCTTCTCTTAGATTAGGAAAATCTGTTTTGTGAATCTTTTGTCATTACGATTGAGTGTTATGCCACATAGGGTTTCACAAAGATTTTGATGATAGAAGCTGTTTGTGAGTCTTTACTATGCTGATTGAGTGTTATGCCACATAGGGTTTCATAAGATTATCATAGCAAATTCTCAAATCTGTTTTGTGCTTAATAAACTTGTTCAGATTGAGATGATAGTTGCGCCACCTTGCCTTCAAGTAGAGAATCTGAATGCGTTTATCGTCCGATAGTCATAACCTTGCTCCGTTTCCTCTTGCTCTGTTTTCCTGAGGAGATTGGATAGATATAAGTTGTAGTTTAGTTGATTTGCGAAACCAGAGAAAACTCAGCTGCAACGTGTAAGTTCTTTCAAGAAAGCCTTGTGCCTCTAGCAGCTGAAACAAAAAGACAGGACATAGTTTTAGCTTATTTTTCCTTTGCAAGTACTTTTGTAAAGCACAACAAGGGAGCTTCCCCTCCATAATTTGAAGAGCACTCATTGCGTAGTGTGCATAGGCTGTTCATAACAACTTCTACTCCAGAGGTGTTAGTTGTTACGCCAACAGAACTGATGCAACTTGGACAATTTCTAAAAATAGCATGTTGTTCCAAGAAGTTTGGAGAGATCCCAAAAAGACAAAATCGCATTTTGAAAGCCTCGTGAGGCTCACCAAGATCACTTGAACCCACTTCCATGAACAAAAAGACTACTTGATCAATCTTGTGCTCTCCAAGAAAGTTGGAGTTCTACCTTATCGATCAATTAGCCTATGGGAAAACTTGGAAAATAGGCTAATTGTTCACAAACTAAATATGCTTAAGAAGGGGGCATTACGTTAAAGGTTACCGACTATTGTATACCAAATCTACGAGTACTTTTCATATTTTTGTCATTTGAGTGTTCCAAATTTCATATCAGCTTGTGGATGTTGAATCTGTTGTTTGTAGTTGTGTATTTTTAATTTTTATTGATAAGGGCTTGTGTAATGTCCCCTTCTCGAGCATGATCTTTTCAGTTGACCGTTGGCCTATTCCGGAGACCCGTAGGCTACTCGAAAGGCGAAATTAGGGTTTCCTGTTTTGGAGGTTGTTTTTGCTCGAAATTTGGTGATTGAATTGCGGATTCTTTCTAGGTTTTCAGAGAGCTTCGCAGTGGTGTGACTTGCTTTGTGTTCCAAGCACTTTCTGGAATTTACTATTTTTAGTAAATTCTATTTTTGGCAGTGGACAGGTTGGTTCCAGTTCAGTTGGCTTCCCTCAGCTATCAGTTCAGTTGGTATGTTTGGTTTTGGCCTTTGATGCATTTTTTGAGATAAGTGAATTTAATTAGAAAAATGTTATAATTTAATATTGGGACCCCTTGGCCTAAGGAGACAACTTTATGTTGTTTTTAAGAGAGGGACTTTTGAGGGTGCTTATTCAATTAAGAAATATTTGATGTTCTAAGGTCAAAAAATGCTCAAGAAGAAAAGTACGCCATCCTTGGAGAGCTTGATATATTATTTAAAAATGATTTTTATCTCACTTGAAATGGGACGCCACCTTTTTGCTTGGTCAATGGTCAAGTCAAAACCTAAAAGCATCTTGGAGTTTGGAATTGCTTCGAGGAATGAATGCCTCCTAGCCTTGGCTCGACTTCGTGCTTGAGAGATAATATCTAGTGGAGAAGTTTGCTTGTTGTTGAGAGGATTTTATAGTGAGGTTTGCATTGTAGCTTGAGTTTTGCTTTGCAATTCAGTTTATTGCATTTCATATCAAAAATCTAGAGTTGTTGATATCATGGCTGATCTGTAGTTTCATTCATATCATTGAAAATAAAAATATGCTGGTTATGGGTATTGTTTCATTGTGTCTCCTTGGTAAGGGCACCCCTATTTGACAAGTTTCAGATTTTTTGACAAAGCATTGAATTTTATAAAAGAAAATCGCCCTTCTTAGAGGGCCGTACCATTTGAGTTTTCTTGGGATTTGTGCAAGAAATGGTTAAGGGTTTATGGGTGTGGTTTTAATGTTCCAACTTGGTCACCATCTTCTTTAGGGTGTTATGCATTTGATTCCATATCAATAGAGTGAGTTTTGAGTGAGAAAAGTGCATTTTAGTGAGTTATTAGAGTGCTGGTTCTATCATTCAAGCTGCTGGTCTGTCATATCAGATTTGAGTAAATTGCATTTTGGTGAAGGATTGGTGTTAGGAAGTCATATTAAGCTTGGTGGAGGTCACATTTACTATTGCAGCAATTGAAGAGCTTCTAATCCTTGTTCTTGCAGGCACTTCCTATTACTTGTAAGCTGATCAGTAATACTGTCAGCAATTCTTAATATCTCTCTTCATATTTTTTGTAATACCCACTGAATAAGTGGAAGAGGCTGGCTTGCCGCCTATTTACATTTGAATTGCATTGTAGTTTGTAGCATATCCGCCATATGGTAGTTCCATTCCCACCCTGGGTTGGATAGCACATCCTTGGTGTCGAGTTTACTTTCAGCAATTGTAGTTGATAGGGATCCTCTGACTGTATGCTCGTCCACCTTGGACACATTCTTGGTTAGAGTTACTCTTTCAGCATGCACTGAGATCCTCTGACCATATGCTCACACCTTGCCCAACTTGGGATCTTGGTGTACATTCTTGGTTAGAGTTGTATTCTACATCGTTTTGGTTTAAGCGCTAACCCTAACGGATGTGTGTTGCATTGCTTATTGTAATAAAAAAAGTGAAAAAATTGGTTCGGAATATTTCAGTGGTATCAGAGCCACACATCCTGCCATCTTGTGAAACAAACCTTCTATGAGTGATAGAGAAAGAAGATACTTAGCAAGGGAAGACAAGAAGGCTGCAAGTCAGTTTCAGTGGCATCAAGTTCCAGAAGGTCAGACAGCATCAGAGGTTTTGAGGGCTCATTGGGAGTCTTCTCAGGAAACAGAAATGGTGGAAGGTGAGAGGTTAGTGGGTGGTAATGAGAGGTTTACCAACAACAGAGATGAAAGTGGGAAAGGAAGGGAAAGAACACCAAGTTCGGGAAGAAGGTTCGAGAGGAAGATGGACGCCATGATGGATATGATATCTTTCATGATGGGAAAAATGGGTCAGAACCCAATTCCATAGAACAATCTAGGGCATACGGAAGAACACAGCGCCTCCAACCAAAATAATGGACATGCTTCCCAGCCTACTTCAAATAGCACATACATTTCTTCCAGGCCATTTAAACCCACCTTCTTGGCACCAGTAAACCCTCCACCTGATTCGGAAGAAAATGCATCATTTGTGGAACAGTTGAGAATCAACTGTGCTCTCTCCCTGATGAAATCAAGTTAGACATGTCTTACAACGACTTTGTGGATCATAAGAGGAAGAATAGAGAACAAGGAAGACATCATGAACATAGGGGAACAACAGTACAGAGGGATTTGCATCAAGCGATCAGCAAGGTGACGCTTCCACATTTTGATGGGAGTGACAACAGTTCAGCAAGAACTTGGATACAGAAGTTAGACAACTATCTAGCTCTTAGACCCATGGCAGAAGAGGAGGCAATTAAGTTCGCTACGCTACACCTAGATGGGGTAGCACACAAGTGGTGGTACCATGGCCTAGTCACCTTGGGTCATCGATCTATCACTACTTATGATGAGTTCACCAATAGACTCATAGAGAGATTTGAGAAAAAGGATTCAGAAGTGCATTTCAGAGAATTGGCATAGCTTAGACAATATGGCACAGTTGATGCTTACATAGCTGAATTTCAGAGGCTTTCAGTAATGGTCACGGGAATCACCAAGAGGCGGTTGGTGATCCTATTCAATGAAGGGCTTATGGAACCACTCAAGGGTTGGATTAAAGCCTTTGATCCACCCTCCTTACAAGAGGCGATGAAGAAAGCAAGAAATATGGAGTGGGCTGCTCCTAAAGCCAAATTTCAATTCAAGCCATCATTTCACAGGAAGGACAAAGGAAAAAGACCTCACCATAAGGAGTTCAAACCGCATAAAACTCATGTCACAAGGTTGGATCCAGAGACACTTAACAAACTCAGAAGAAAGGGGTTATGTTTCCAGTGTAGAGAAAAATGGTCCCAAGATCATATTTGTCCAAAGGGAGTCAAAATTTATCAAATTGAATACTATTCAGATGAAGAAAGTAATTCTGATTTTGATGACAGCAAAGTGGAAAGAGCCCCAGAAGAGTCTGAAGATGAAAAAGGAAGTGGGGGTACTTTGGCTCAACTTTTGAGCTTTCAAAAAAATGAATCCTTCAAAGTTCGAGGGATGATTAGGGGGCAGCGAATAGTTGCTTTGATTGACATTGGAGCAATGCATAACTTCATTGATGAAGTTGTGGTGGCAAAGAAGGGGCTGCAAATAGAAGAATTTGAAGGCTTCAAGGTTATGGTTGCTGATGGGTTCCACATTTCTTGCACCAAAAAGATTTCAAACATGACTATGCAATTGGGCAAATATGAAGTCAAGGATGACTTCTATGTAGTCAACATTGGAGATATGGATGTCATTCTAGGCATTCAATGGCTGCGTTCACTTGGAGAGATTTCTCTAAATCTGCAAACCATGGAACTTAAGTTCCAATCCGATGGGAAGAAGGTGGTGCTAAGAGGAATGTCAAATGGTGGTCCTCGGATTGTGTCATTCAAGAGAATGGCAAGGCTAATTCGGCAAGATCAAGTTGACTGGGCTGCGGAATGTATGATTCTTCCTGCTAGTCCGGTTGAAACAAAGAGGGACTATCCTCCTGATATTCAGTCTGTACTCACCAAGAAGAGCAAGGTGTTTGCTGATTTACCTCCTGGGCCACCTCCTGAACGGGGTTCAGAGCATGTCATAGAGCTCAAGGAAGGGGCTAAGCCAGTTATCACAACTCCATATCGGTACCCTAAGAAGCAGAAGGATGAGATTGAGAAAAACATTAAGGAACTCTTGGAGATGGGATTCATTCATCCAAGTAAGAGTCCCTTCGCTTCAGTAGTTGTTCTTGTGAAGAAGAAGGATGGTACCATTCGCATGTGTGTGGATTATCGTGCTTTGAATCAAAGCACCATAAAAAATCGATACCCCATTTCGAGGATAGATGAGCTCATTGATGAGCTACATGGAGCCAAGTTCTTTTCAAAGATTGATTTGAGGTCGGGCTACTACCAGATTCAGATGAGAGGGTCTGATGTTGAGAAGACAGCATTTAGATGTCACTATGGTCACTTCGAGTTTTTAGTCATGCCATTTGGGTTGACTAATGCTCCTGCTCCCTTCTAGTCTTGTATGAATAGAGTCTTTCAGAAGCAATTGAGGAAGTTTGTATTGATATTTTTTGATGACATTCTAATCTTTAGCAAGACATGGGAAGAACATCTCAAGCACTTGGAGGAAGTGCTTAGCATCCTAGAATCAGAGAATTTGTTTGCCAAAGAATCCAAATGTGAATTTGGAATGAAGGAGCTACTTTACCTTGGTCACATAATCAGTGTTGATGGAGTGAAGGTTGATCTTGAAAAGATCAAGGCAATAGTTGATTGGCCACCTCCAGAGAACTTGACTCATTTGAAAGGATTCTTGGGTCTTTGTGGTTTTTACAGAAGATTTGTGAAGGGCTACTCACAAAATGCTGCTCCTCTTACTGACCTCACGAAAAAGGGGGCTTTTTGTTGGTCAAAAAAGGCTCAAACTACTTTTGATAAGTTTAAGAAGATCATGAGCTCTTGTCCGGTTTTGGCTATTCTAGATTTTTCCAAGCCCTTCGAGCTACAGTGTGATGCATCCAGAGGTGTTGGGGCTGTTTTGATGCAAGACAAGCATCCCATCGTGTTTGAGAGTAAAAAGTTATGAGGTGTTGAAATGACCTACTCCATCTATGACAAGGAAATGCTTGCAATCATGCATGCATTAGCTAAGTTCAGACAGTACTTGGTGGGGAGCAAGTTTGTGGTCAAGACTGATCCCAATAGTCTCAAGCACTTCATGCATCAGAAGGATTTGAACGAGAGACAACAAAAGTGGGTGAATAAGCTTCAAACTTACGATTTTGACATTGAATATGCCAAGGGGAAAAACAATATTGTAGTTGATGCTCTATCTAGGAGACCTCATTTGAGCTCAATGTGTGAGCTTACTGCTGATTGGAAGGAAATGTTGCTTATTGATTATGCCAAAAATCAGTTTGCAACTAGCATCATTGAAGGTACTTTTCATGACAAAAGGTACAAGGTGGTTGAAGGGCTGATACACTACAAGGGTAGAATCTTTTTGGTGGCTGATTCTAAGCTCAAAAAGAAGATTTTGATGACATTCCACTTGCTGGTCATCAGGGTTTCTTCAAGACATATAGGCAGATTCGGGAAAGATTTTCTTGGAAAGGGCTGAAAAGAGAAGTTCAATGCTACATCCAGGAGTGCCCCACTTGTCAGATGAATAAGAATGAGCATACTCTACCAGCTGGTCTGCTGCAACCTCTCCCCATTCCCAATCAAAAATGGGAAAGCATATCAATGGACTTCATCACAAGGTTGCCAAAGGTCCAAGGCAAAGATTGTATCTATGTTGTAGTGGACAGATTAACAAAGTTTGCTCACTTCTTTGCCATTACTAGCTCTTTTTCAGCAACTCAAGTTGCAGATTTGTTTTTCCATGAGGTGTTTATACTGCATGGGTTGCCGAAAAACATTGTGAGTGATAGGGACAACAAGTTCCTAAGCACTTTTTGGCAAGAGGTATTTAGGATGAGTGGTACGGTGCTTACCCCAAGCACTAGTTATCACCCTCAAACTGATGGACAAACAGAGATAGTGAACAAGTGGTTGGAAGGTTATTTGAGAAACTATGTTTCGGAGCAGCAAAGAGCATGGGTGAAATGGCTTCACATAGACGAGTATTGTTACAATTCTTCCTTTCACATGTCAATAAGGACGTCACCTTTCATGGCTCTTTACGGTTATGAGGCTCCTAGCTTTGCTGATTTGGTGTTTGGTGATAGCAAAGTCCCTCAAGCCAAGGATTTGTTGTAGCAGAGTCAAGATATCTTGAAATCCTTGAAGAACAACCTTTAGATTGCACAAAATCAGCAGAAGATGTACGTTGATCAGTGGCAAATTGAGCGCTCTTTTGAGGTTGGAGATATGGTTTATCTTCAACTGCAGTCTTACAGACAGTCTACTCTCAAGAAGAGTGGAGCTAAAAAGCTCAAACCTCATTTCTATGGGCCATTCAAAGTTATCAGAAAGGTTGGAGCAGTAGCTTATGAGTTGGAGCTACCTTCAAATAGCAAAGTACACAATGTCTTCCACGTGTCTCGCCTCAAGAAGGCACTTGGACACAATGTTGTTGCTTCATCACAGTTACCACATTTGGATGAAGAAGAATAGTTAGTTTTGATTCCAGAGAGCGTTCTTTAAGAAAAAGAACAATCAGAGAGTACTTGGTGAAGTGGAAAAACTTGCCTATGAAGGATGCGACTTGGGAGAATGAGGAGATTCTGCAACATCCAGGCTTTCGATTGCTTGAGGACAAGCAATCTTGGGGAGGGCGAACTGTAATGTCCCTTTCTCGAGCATGATCTTTTCAGTTGACCATTGGCCTATTCTGGTGACCCGTAGGCTACTCGGAAGGTGAAATTAGGGTTTCCTGTTTTGGAGGTTGTTGTTACTCGAAATTTGGTGATTGAATTGCGAATTCTTTCTGGGTTTTCAGAGAGCTTCGTAGTGGTGTGACTTGCTTTGCGTTCCAAGCACTTTTTGGAATTTACTATTTTTAGTAAATTCTATTTTTGGCAGTGGACAGGTTGGTTCCAGTTCAGTTGGCTTCCCTCAACTATCAGTTCAGTTGGTATGTTTGGTTTTGGCCTTTGATGCATTTTTTGAGATAAGTGAATTTAATCAGAAAAATGTTATAATTTAATATTGGGACCCCTTGGCCTAAAGAGACAACTTTATGTTGTTTTTAAGAGAGGGACTTTTGAGGGTGCTTATTTCATTAAGAAATATTTGATGTTCTAAGGTCAAAAAATGCTCAAGAAGAAAAGTACGCCATCCTTGGAGAGCTTGATATTTTATTTAAAAATGATTTTAATCTCACTTGAAATGGGACGCCACCTTTTTGCTTGGTCAATGGTCAAGTCAAAACCTAAAAGCATCTTGAAGTTTGGGCGCACCTTCTGGGAGCTTCTAGAGGGTCTTCTCAAAATTATAAAAGGGAGCCTTGAGTCTTCATTTCACATCTTATGTCTTGAATATTGTTATGCTGCCGAAATGGTGTTGGAATTGCTTCGAGGAATGAATGCCTCCTAGCCTTGGCTCGACTTCGTGCTTGAGAGATAGCATCTAGTGGAGAAGTTTGCTTGTTGTTGAGAGGATTTTGTAGTGAAGTTTGCATTGTAGCTTGAGTTTTGCTTTGCAGTTCAGTTTATTGCATTTCATATCAAAAATCTGGAGTTGTTGATATCATGGCTGATCTGTAGTTTCATTCATATCATTGAAAATAAAAATATGCTGGTTATGGATATTGTCTCATTGTGTTTCTTTGGTAAGGGCACCCCTATTTGACAAGTTTCAGATTTTTTGACAAATCATTGAATTTTATAAAAGGAAATCGCCCTTCTTAGAGGGCCGTACCATTTGAGTTTTCTTGGGATTTGTGCAAGAAATGGTTAAGGGTTTATGGGTGTGGTTTTAATGTTCCAACTTGGTCGCCATCTTCTTTAGGGTGTTATGCATTTGATTCCATATTAATAGAGTGCATTTTAGTGAGTTATTAGAGTGCTAGTTCTGTCATTCAAGCTGCTGGTTTGTCATATCAGATTTGAGTAAATTGCATTTTGGTGAAGGATTGGTGTTAGGAAGTCATATTAAGCTTGGTGGAGGTCACATTTACTATTGCAGCAATTGAAGAGCTTCTAATCCTTGTTCTTGCAGGCACTTCCTATTACTTGTAAGCTGATCAGTAGTACTGTCAGCATTTCTTAATATCTCTCTTCATGTTTTTTGTAATACCCACTGAATAAGTGGAAGAGGCTGGCTTGCCGCCTATTTAAATTTGAATTGCATTGTAGTTTGTAGCATCTCCGCCATATGGTAGTTCCATTCCCACCCTAGGTTGGATAGCACATTCTTGGCGTCGAGTTTACTTTCAACAATTGTAGTTGGTAGGGATCCTCTGACCATATGCTCGTCCACCTTGGACACATTCTTGGTTAGAGTTACTCTTTCAGCATGCATTGAGATCCTCTGACCATATGCTCACACCTTGCCCAACTCGGGATCCTGGTGTACATTCTTGGTTAAAGTTGTATTCCGCATCGTTTTGGTTTAAGCGCTAACCCTAACGGATGTGTGTTGCATTGCTTATTGTAATAAAAAAAGTGAAAAAATTGGTTCGGAATATTTCAGCTTGCAAATTAAACATATTGCTAATCAACGTTAATTTCTTACGAGTGTGGGATCTACATTTGTGTTTTTCATCATTTCAACTTGCACATGTCAAGGAGGTTGCAAATTCCTAAGGTTGTCTAGTTGGAGACATTACACCATAATTGCTCTAGTCACACCAATAACACACCACTATATTCATTTACATATGTTATTTTTTGCTATAGTCCTATGTGCTCTCTCTATGCTTATTGCAAAATCTACAAGTACTTGCATGCAAATAAAAATATTCCTAAAGGCTAAAACCACATAGTTGTCCCTAAATAAGATCAACAATTGCCAAATACCTTTGTATACTGTGCCCCATCTCGCAATGGATAACCTTTCCCTAGAATATCTCTCTTCAAGGTGCTTTATTTACTTGGCACACAAAGGGTATAGAACCATTCACTTTGTTTCAAGAATTTCCTATTCAGCTAAAAATTCCTTGTCATGTTTTGTTCCAAAGTGCAATTGTTTGGAATCCTTCTCATCCCTATAATCCTTAGCAAATACCAAGATGCATACTATGTTTCATATATTTTTCATTAAAAAAAAGTAACTCCTGTACTTGGTTGGTCTTGTAGTTGGCCGAGAATGTACTTGGTCGGTCGTGAGTCATAAGTAAATAAGACTTTAGTTAATGTTAATAATTCATGTACTTGTGTTATGTACTCAAGTCATGTAGTCAAGAAACATTATGGTTATGATTATGCTGATTATGTTCATGAATGTTATGATTCTAAGGACTATTCTGTTATGTACTTGTGCTACACTGTTATAGGACAGATGATTGTACTTGCATACATTCTATCAATAAAGATAGTATGATTATCCTGTGCATTGTGTTCTAGTACGTGTGTTATGTTTTGTAAGTTATTCTTGTTTACTCCCATAGTATGTTGGAATTCATTCCCATGAGTAAACATTTGGTTCCGTTGCCTAAGCAAATTCGGTGATCACCCAAAGGAGAGAATGGCATCGTGATGGAGCACTCGACCAAATAGCTGGTACAAGCAAATGAGGAACATGAAGACGCTTTGACAGAAGATCTCTGCAGCCTGTGGGAACTCTCGTTGAGGGACCATGTACGGAGGAAGGCTCTCAGGCAAGAGATCCCTCAATCATCTGGGACAAACTACACGTCAACCCAGAGGTCGACCATCTCCTCACTAGACTATTGAGGTTGTTGGCACATCACAACATTATCCTACAAGATCTTCGGGCCAGGAGGGATCAGGAACAAAGAAGACAACAAATACTACAATCGTACGAGGAGAGAACCAAGCGGGAGGAGGAGGAATGGGATACAAACCGAAGACGTACGTCTGGCAACTAAGGCCCATATGATCGACAATTAATGCCTGTATGTTGGGTGAAAATTATGTAATCAACTTTGCAACAAATTACACAACTAGGACTTCGGCCACAGCTATGTGAGATGTAATCTCTCTGCTTAGAAAGGGGAGGCGCCCTTCTTACTACTTTCAAAAACAAGTAAAACTAATCAAGTATTTACAACAACTCCTACACTGGAGTGATCTTCCCATTTTCCAAGGCGCTCAAATGTAACGCTTCGATACTTGCATTTGAGTCTTCAAGAAGAAAATGTCAGGGCGTTGATTTTCAACGCCCTGACATCTCAAAGTTTATCTAACACCCCAAAGCGCAGAGGTGCTGAAAATCAGCGCCACTGCACCAAACTACCTTGCTCAAAGTGCAAGGGCGCTGATTTTCAGCGCCCTTACACTTTTTCCTATTTTTCCTTAAAACACTCCAAACCTTCTCAGTTTCGCTCCGAACCACGTTTTTTCTACTCAATGCATCATTTTTTGTGCCTCGTCACTCGTTTCATGCTTGCCCAACATTGTTGCTCGCTTCACACATCCCAATGCTACTTCTTTCTGCTAATGCCTGTTGATTCACCATCCTTGTGGTTTCTCTTCAGATCTCGTCAAGTGATCCCGAAGGTGATGTCCTTCGATCTTGGTTCTTCTAGATAAAAAGTTCATGCAAGAGACCAAGAAGAAGTATGAAGACTCCGCACCCAAAGCAAGGAACCATGAAGATTCTTGATCTCGAGTGTTAGACTTTTTGATGCTTTCCATTATGCATCTTGTAAATAGTTTCTGACATCTTAAATGTCTTTTCTCGAAATGTAATTGCACCAAAAATATGAAATGTAATTTCTTGAAGACAAATTACACTTTGACTTTGGTCAAAGTTCGGTGAGATTTTCCTTAATTAGCTCACCTAACTTTCCTAATTGTTGTACCCCAAAATTAAAATTTTTGTTACACTTAGACATTTTGAAGAAATGAGTAAAAGTCTTGTTAAATCAATCAAAAAGGTCAAAATTTGGGTGTGCATGTCTTGCATGAGGGGTTAAAATTCAAAATTTTCTAATTCTAACGATCTGGGTCTGCTCAGAGCATCTCAACCTACAAAACCCATATCTCAGTTTTTCATCCCTAAATTTTAGGAAAACTACTATTTTTAGAAATTTTCTAAATTTAGTAACGTTTTTTTGTGTTTTTCTGGGTTTCTTTGGAAATGGATACAGGCAAAACTTTCTAAAAATAGAAAGTTGGTCTGTCAGGGTCCAAACTGATTTTGATTGGCTCAAAATACGTCCATATCAGGTTGGTGCAGTCAAAATCTCAAAATAATCAATTTTGCCCTATTGGGTCTATTTATGCTTTTTCAGAAGCACGTCAAGAGCTCCGAAGACATTAATGGAGGTCATTCCATTGCCAGAAGTCAGATTCAACATTCAGAGCATTCGACAGAAGATGAGTTCATGATGCTTGCACGAAGAACAAAGCAAAAGGTGAAAAATGGTGAAAATTTTCTAACACTGCCAGACATGGGCGCCCCAGGTGAAGAAGGGTGCCCATCTTTTTAGGGCACCAGATGATGGAATTAGGGTTTACCCTTCTAATCAAAGTTGCTCAGTTCTCTATCAGCTCCGCAACGAATCCAACGGAACAATCATCAGATCATCCAGTCATCCGGAATTCATGGCTGAACAAGGAGGTCCCAAACTGATGTCAGAATGAAAAATAATGAAAATTGTCAAAAATTGATTGTGGAAACTTTGGGCGCCCTTGGTGAAGAAGGGCGCCCAACTTTTTGAGGCACCTAACTCAGCAGTTGAGGTTTGAAAATACGCTTGATCTCTTCAGTGTTTAGCCAGCTTCGACACGCCTGCCTTCGTCAAATCATCCGACTATCCAATCTCCAGCAAATTCAAATCAAAGTCAAGGGTACAGAATGAAGATTCAAACTCTGAAGAAAATCAAATGAAATTTGACTAAATCTGGAAGGTTTGAGCGCTCCAGGTGAAGAAGGGCGCCCAAGTTTTCAAGGGGCTAAACAGGTGAATTCATAAAAGTTGCTCTAATATGATTTCTTCGCAATTGATCCAGCTCTCCAACGAGATATCCAACACATCTATCGGAGGTCGCAGTCGTGTTGGCGTAACAACTAACACCTCTGGAGTAGAAGTTGTTATGAACAGCCTATGCACACTACGCAATGAGTGCTCTTCAAATTAGGAGGGGAAGCTCCCTCATTGTGCTTTGACAAAAATACTTGCAAAGGGAAAATAAGTTAAAACTACGTCCTGTCTTTTTGTTTCAGCTGCTAGAGGCACAAGGCTTTCTTGAAAGAACCTATACGTTGCAGCTGAGTTTTCTCTGGTTTTGCAGATCTACTAACTACAACTTAAATTTAATCTATCCAATCTCCTCAGGAAAACAGAGCAAGAGGAAACGGAGCAAGGTTTGACTAACTGACGATAAACGGGTTTAGATTCTCTACTTGAGGGCAAGGTGGCGCAACTATCATCTCAATCTAAACAAGCTTATTGGGCACAAAACAGATTTAAGGATTTACTATGACAATCTTATGAAACCCTATGTGGCGTAACACTCGATCAAAATAGTAAAGACTTCACAAACAACTTTTATCATCACAATCTCACGAAACCCTATGTGGCATAACACTTAATTGTAATGATAAAGATTCACAAAACAGATTTATCACTGTAATTTCTCAAAACCCTATGTGGCATAACGATTGATCACAATGGTAAATAGACACAAAACAGATTTATCACCTCAAGCTCTTGAAACCCTATGTGGCATAACAATTGATCTCAATGATAAAGATGTTCAAACAGATTTATCTAAACTAAGGAAAGAATTCACCACTACAATCTCTTGAAACCCTATGTGGCATAATAATTAATTGCAATAATGAAGACACATGAACAAATACCAAAAGAGCAATATTGAGGGCAAGGTAGGCGCAGCATATATTTCTCTCTCAAGCAAAAGTTATTTACAAATGAGCAAAAGCTCTTATTTATATACATCAAGGTGTAGGGAACCCTAAAATCACCTTGAGTCATCTACAGTTCTTGCAATGCATGCAAGTTTTGCTGCTAAGCCCTAATGAAGTAAACTATACAGTCAACAGGGAAACTACATCAGTTAACCGAAACATCTAATCTAAAAATGGACAATTGTGCGAGCATGCACGTCCTTATTGAAAGCGAGTTAACTGGAAGACTACCATCAGTTAACGAAAAACCCTAAATAAAACTCCAAGTGAATAAGGCAAATCTCAGAATAGATATGCATGTGATGACAACATCGAGTTAACTGGAAAGGGTAACTCCAAGTTCAACTCGTGTGTGTAATGTCTATCCTGAGAGGTGAGAATTGAAGTTTGCTATGTGTGATCTCGAGCAATCAATCCCTCAACGAGATTATTAACTGCATCACTATCTGGAGCTATGAGACTCTGACGAAGAATATTATGTTGATGCAGCATATCCTCACCAGCCGTGATCTGGGACTGAAGTTCGCCCCTACTCCTCGTTGCTTCGTCGAACAATGCTGACATGACTGTAAGCTGAGTAACCTTACAGCCAATGGTCTCCCCACTGAAAATGGTATGAATGAGTGCCTGGAGCTCTGACTGAACATCGGTAAGCTCCACGTAGGCACCACCCTCGATCTGGTAACGGCACGATAAGCGAGATACTAGAGTCCTCACAAACCGAAGTGCACTAGTGACGTGCTCTCTACTCTCAGCCAACTCTGATGCTAAACTGTCCTCTATCTTTACCCTGAAAACCAACTGTGTCTTCCAAGAGTAGATAGCCTCTCTGTCCTCTGCATCTGTGACTGTATCATAAGCCACACTCAGGTGAGCAATCATAATTTCATCCCTGGGTTTACAAATTGCCATATCCCGTTCCTCATCCTGAAGACGAATACGGAGCTCTCGTGCATTGTACCGCAACTGATATAACTCTGTAAGCATAGCACGACCTCTAGCAACGAACTCCTCCTCCCATTCCTCCAAACGCTTGCCATATGCAACTAAGTGATTAAGCTGACTCTGCTCTGCTGGAGGCTCAAGCATTGGTGGGAGTGTGTAAATGGCATCGGGTCTATGTACAAGGCTAGATGTAGAAACCCTAGTTTCCCCAAAATCTCCGTTTCTGACTGTTTTTAGGTTTTTCTGATGGTTTTTGGTTTTTTTGCAATTTTTGAAGTTTTTGAACAATAAATGAAAAGTACGATTTTTGCTTGGAAATAAATAATAAATTCAAATTAAATACTTCTACTCTGATAACAAGAATATCTGATGCCAACACGAATACCAGTCTATTATTTGCCCTTCCGGAATGATTACAAAATTGCTCTACAGACATGCAATATTAAATAATGAATTTTTATTGTAAAAACCTGGTATTTCTGCCACAGCTGAAGGTACAGATCTGTACGGCTGAGATAATAAATGCCTTTCTCCCTCAGAACGTTGATTCCAGATGACTCCCAGATGGCTGGCGCCTCCAATGAAGAAAGTTTGAAGTAGATCTCAAAGGCGTTTCTCAGAGATAAAGAAACACGTGTTTTTGAACAGGTACGGCCTGTCAGAAACAACATTTAAATAAAGTACGGCCTCCTCAAATTTCAAGTTCCAGTCTCCAGAATAACAGAAAATCTGCGCCTTGAGGAATAGAAGGTATTCTGAATGCAAACAACTAAATAACTCTGAAGATGATGAATCCTCTGAAGCTCTGTGATCTCCTCTGGGTGAGAAAACCTCTGCTGGCAATAAATCAAGTGGTATTCCACACCCTCTGAATTGCTTTCCGATGGAGATGGCTCGTTCCCCAAGGAATTCGAACACGAAACCCTAAAGTCTCTTGCTCAGACAAAACTTGACCAGTTTCAATATCAATAATCTCATAATGCTCAAAACCCAAGGCAAATCCACTATTATGCTGAAAAGTGCGATTTCCTTAAGAATAGGGTTTTAATAAAATATTCACATTTTAATCTTTTAATTTCTCCATAGTCACAGCTGAATATTTTAATATAAATCAAATGTCAATTCCGGCCCCTTCAATGATGGCGCACCCCTCAATGAGAAATCACTTAAGTTATAAATTAATATTATAACTTTATATTATAATCATTAAATAATTAATATTTAATTAATGCAATTAAATATTAATATCTTCCTCGATACTCATCCGATGACTGATCCGTCTGATGCTGACGAACTCTGAAGTGATTCCGAATACTGCCACAGCCATACTACTAAAAATAGCAGGGGTCCCACACTGCCTGCCAGGA
>VDFB02334808.1:0-21792 GCA_007258455.2 Sequoia sempervirens | reverse complement strand
ATCAAGCTTCTGAGAAGGAGCATATGAGTCTTATTTATAGAAGGAAAAAGTACTAACTAACTACCTAGCAAGGTAGTCAACTCCAACAGATTAGGAGGATGCCGCTTTATGGAAAGCATAGAAAGTGGAAAAGAGGTTATGCATGTGTGGAATCTGGTCAAGTACTTTTTCCTTAATGTAGATCTAGCATAACAATAACTCCTATATTTTCTCAACAAACTATTATGACAATTTACAAGGCAGTTACAATCTTTGATTTGAACTAGGAATTTCCCTCCATTGAGAGCCTTCCCTCCATTGACCTTTGAATGACCACCTTTTTGACCTTCATGGTGAATGACTAGTTGGCATAATCTTCCTCAATTTTTGTAGGCTCTAATTATATTTGCATGGCAACATTAGTACACACAAAAATTGCATATCTATAACTATCTTAAAGTAACATTCATTAATCCACATGTAAAATTAACATAGAAAGTTCAAATAGCATGTTAATGTCATTTAAAGGTAATGAAAATGATCTTATGCCCAATGTCTATGGTTTTGAGGAAATAACATGAAAAGGTCAACATCCAAGTACCAAAGTCTATGACAACAACAATAGATGGATAATAAACTCTATCAAAATTGAGCTATAAATTGGAGTCATCACTCCCCCCAACCTAAGGTTTTGTTGGTCCTTCAGCAAAGGAAGAGTTATTCCTTTGCTTAGTCAATACCCTAAAACCTACAACTGCGAGCTGTCCCACATTAGTTCTTGCAGTGTATGAATTGGGGTCCCAATAGAAACCTTGCTTGCTATCCAACCTATTCCATTTTTGCCTTTTGCAGCTGTATCATATTGATAATACCTGGAATTTTGCACTAGCCATAATAGGGTAGGTGGCTAAAAAGTTAATGGAAGCCAAAATTGCCCCTTCATCCTTCCAAGTTGTATATATCTATCAACTCTTTTGCATGCTGCAACATAGTTCTATAGAGAATGAGGTTTAACCTTTTTTAACTCATCATTTAGACTATTCCACCTCTATGATAGATATCCCATTACAAATTTCCCTGCAGTTCATGCTACCTTCTCATATTCTTTGTAAGCTGCTTCTCTCACAAGAAGGATCCTGTTGCTATAGCTTGGTTGGTAAAGAAATTTGTGCCATTCCTGGAAAATGTCTCCAGGGTTTCTAGATTTAGCCCTGATGGGCAAGGGAGTGTTGGATTCTATTTGCCTGTAAGTCCTGAACTGTTGTCCCCAACTAATTTCATTTTGTATCTAGGTCATAAATGCCCTTAATTGGAGATCCCCAACATACATTAATGGATTCCAATCATGATCATGGGACACAAAATAATTATGCAAATAGAGTTGACACAACAAATTTTTCACTTTAGGTGGAGCAATCTGATAAGCCTAGAAAAATTCAAGAGGAGTCTCAATGGAAGGATTCAAGCCTGAAATGATCCTTGATAGTTTAAAATAAAGATTCCTCTCCTTTAAATATAGAGCATAGACTCTTGAAGGAGTCTTGCATTCGACATTTGAGGCACTAAGGCTACTACATTGTCCACTTTTTCCTTTAAGGCAACAATTTCCATATTCTTTTCTTCAATATCTGCATCTCTCTTTTTAATTTCCTCCTTTAGCCTGCATTTCTCCTTTTTCCATTCTTCTTTCCTCCTTTTCATCTCATTCCATAGGTTCATGGCTACCATGTTCCATGAAAAATTAGAGGGTCTATGTATTCCTACCATCATTTTTCCTAGCGCTGATTCTTGCTTTTCATGTGGCACCTGTTGCAGGGACTTTGATTGTTCACCCAGTTTTGGTTACAGGGTTCTTTCTCTTGCTGTAGGGAATCTTTCTCTTGTTGTAGGAGATCTTGATTCTCATCATACTCTTGGATGTCAACCTATTTTGTGATGGCAGCAAGCTCTGCCAACCTTATATTTGCCTGTTCCTCAAAATTGTCCTTTTCCCCAACATTCACTTGCCCCATTGGGGCTTCTGTGTCCTCTTATGATGTCCCTCAAGGCCTAGGGCTTCTCTCCAAGGGTACACTAGTGGCTGGCCTAGTTGGTCTTGATTTTCTAGGAGGGCTCTCATGTTTTCCCTCGACTACAAGAATAATAGTTTCAACCTTCCGTTTCTTAGAGCTTGGCACCTCTTTTTTTGCCATTTTCTTTTTAGCTTTTCCCTTCCTCATTTCTGCCTCTTTCTTTTGTGCCCTAGTTCAAATTAGGGTTTCAAGAGGGACATCATCATCAGAGTCTGAAGAGGAACTATCTTTGTCTAAATGTTTTGTCTCAGAAGAACTAATCTCTATAGTTTGCTCAGCTGTAGGAGGGTTTACACTAGGGATTGTGCTAGAAGTTGAGGCTCTAGGAGTGGCTTCCACAAAACTCACTCTCCTACTAGCCCTACGAGGTTGAGGAAAAACCCTAGGTCACAAATGCTCTAGTCTAAATTGATCAATATTTAAAAATTCCTCCCAAGTCATATCAGACACATCATGCAGAAATTTCTCTACTAACAATTTAATCAAACAATGGTGGGAGATAGAATTATCGCTACCTTTTTGGGTTTTAGCCGCCATGATTGAAAGAAGATTATATAAGAAGATTATATAACACATTTGACACATTCATTCTTCTCCCATGCCTCATATGATTCAGGAGTTTAAAGTGCATAGAATGTAGGTTCAACTAGAGGTATTCACAAGTAATGTAATTCACAATGTGGACAACTACTTGCTTCCACGACTTAGGCAGAGAGGTTCTCTCTGCACCCTATTTGTCTACATCCAATGGAGGGTCACCAAATTCTATAAATTTGGCCCTAGCTGACCTTGCGTCTTTGGTAGTAGGGTAATGCTCACCATCGATAGGAAACCCTATCACTTCTACAATCCTATCTTCAGTAGCTATTACCTCCAACCCTTTTACCATGGCCTTTCCTTTAGAAAATGTCTGCGCAAATTCCAACACAACATCTTCATTATAACCATTAAGCTTCAGGAAATAATCTAACCATCTGCAATTCCTGATCTTGGCCTAGGAAGGTGCATCTTGCAACACTACATCATGAACCGTGGGTTCACTTCTAATTAACTAACCTCCCATTATTCAGCAAGGACTCTGCAAGGTTTCCCTTCCTGTAATCTTTGTCTGAAAGCCAAATTTCTCCTTCCTGCAACACTGCTGAATTCCCAACGCCAATGTTGTATGAATTTTACCTTTTTGGTGAGTTAGGATTATGACATGCAATAAAGGAAGTAGGGAATAATAAATGAAGGATACAATCAAGAAAAATGGCGACATGTTGGTGTCATCTCACACATGCAAGCCATCACCTCACTCTATCATTCAAATTAGCTCAATTTAAATTTTGCTGACATGGACCAACATGGACTGACACATGGGCATTTTATTCACACTCCCCCCAACCTAAATTTGAGCATGTGTTCTCACATTCAAGGTGGTAATGACGATTTGATAGGTTAGGGGATAACTACATGCTATGGAGAACATCTACATTAATGTATAGTAATTAAATAAATCTACTCAAAGATAATTAAGACATAATAAATTGATGCGTACGTACCTGAATTTTTGGTATATTTATTGCAAGGAATATTGAGGAAGTACTGGTCACCTTTTAAGAAGTTAGTTGATAAATTAATGAAAGTGGAGATGGAATGAAGTGAAGTGGAATGAAGTAAAGTTATGGCGGCGTGATGGAAGAGAGAGAAAGGTGGAGATGAATGGGCGGATTAATGAAGAAGTTGACTCCCACAAGAGTGGAAGTCTTTATTATGATAATTTACATACCTTGGTTAGCCATAAGGAGGGACACTAGGTACGCTTCCTTCGGCTGCAGGATGTTTGGGTGTTGCATGCTGAGTGAATTGCTGCATGAATTCCTTCTTGGAAGTTGGCTTGTGATACAACCTGAGGTGATGACCGTTGAAAAGCAACTTAAATCTAACAGGATCAATGGTAGTGAGTTGAACAACACCATTGGAGAAGACTTCAACAACCTCATATGGCCCTAGCCACCTTGTCTGCAGCTTACCAACATTATCTTGATATCTGGAGTCATAAAGGAGTGCCCCGTCTCCTAGATGGAACTTCTTGTCCTTTATGAATTTTTCATGCCACTTTATTCTCTAATTCTGCACTACCTCTATGTGATGCAAGGTTGTCTTTCTCATCTCATCTAAATTATTTAGATTCATAATTCTATCCTTTTGTCTCAGATATATCCCTCCATAAGTCTAGTGTAGTCCTAAGAGTCTTATGCTCCAATTCAATGGGAATAATGGCTATCTTCCCATACAATAATTCAAAAGGAGTGAAACCAGTGGTTGCTTTCTAGCTGGTTCTATAGGCCCAAACAATGTTTGGAAGCCTATTTGTCCAATCCTTCCTATGGATAGCCACTATTTTGATCATAATGGCTTCAATTTCCCTGTTGGTTACCTCAACTTGTCCATTGGCCTGAGGGTGATAAGGAGTAGAATTTCTATGCCTTATGTTGTATTCATTGACTAGTGCTGTAACAAGGGTTGATATGAATTGAGCCCCTTGATCAGTCACTATCTCTCTTGGACCCCATACCATTTGAAAATTTCCTCATAAAGAAATTCTACAACCTTATTATCTCTTGCATGCTTCATTTCTTTAATTTCAACCCACTTGGTCACATAATTAGTCAAACCAAGATATAGGATTTACCATTTGATGGAGGGTCAATGGGTCCTACAAAATTCAATCCCCATTTATCAAATGGAGTGATTACTACTTGGGGGTAAAGGTGCATCTCAACAAATTTGGTTGGTCAGCCCATTCTTTGCAATCTATCACACTTCCTTGTATACTTCCCTGCATCTTTGTGGAGTGTGGGCCAGTAATATCCTATGTTAGAATCTTCATTGTTGTCTTCTTGGCTACAAAATTCCTTCCACAGGGTTCATTGTGACATGCATGCAATATATCATATGTCTCATCTTCCCTCACACATCTCCTCATGACATGGTTTGGTCCAGTGTAAAAAAAATATCCTACAATCCATGAGAAAGGAAAATATTTTTCAATGAGCACCCTTCTCTCTTTTGGAGAGAAATGAAGAGGAACTCTCCTCGTGTCTAGATAATTAGCTATGTCAACATACTAGGGTGTATTCACATAGATGGAAAATAATTTTTCATCAGGGAAAGAGTCATCAATGAATTTAATATCTTCTGAGGTAGTCTAGAAAGAAATTTTGCTACAACATTAGCCTTCCTTGGTTTATCAACAATGGTTATGTCAAACTCCTGCATCAAGAACAACCATATTGCTAGCCTACCTGAGATCAAGGGCTTATTTGTGAGGTACCTAATGGTTGCATGGTCTATGTGCACAAAGATCTGATAGCCTATTATGTAGTTCCTAAATTTTTTAAGGGCATAGATCACTGCTAACATTTCTTTTTTTGTCACTGCATAATTAAATTTAGCTCCTTGTAAGTTTTTGCTGACAAAATAAATAACATTTTCAATTGCTCCTTCTTTCTATCCCAAGACTGCTCCTATAACATAGTTTGATGCATCTATATGAATATGAAAGGGAAGCTTCCAATTTGGACCTTTGAGTATAGGAGCATGAGTTAAGGCTACTTTCAAATTAGAGAATGCCTTGTCATAGTCTTCCGTCCATTGAAACTCAACATCTTTAGTTAGGAGACTGTACAATGGTGCTATCATTTTGCTAAAATATTTGATGAGACGCTTATAGTAGCTTGCATGTCCCAAGAAAATTCTAACATCTTTTTGTTTTGTAGGTATAGGCAGATTGGTGATCACCTCAATCTTGGCAGGATCTACTTGGATTCCTTTGTGAGAGATGTAGTGGCCAAGGACTACACCTTCTTGCATCATCATGAAACACTTTTCACTGTTTAAGGATAGATTATGATCTTCACATCTTTGAAAAACCTTTTTTAGGTTCTCTAATGCTCCATCAAAATCTGCACCATAGGTGGTGAAATCATCCATGTAGATTTCCATGCATTCATGTGAAATGTTTGAGAAGATACTAATAACTGCTCTCTGGAAAGTTGCAGGTGCATTGTAGAGACCAAATGGAAGCACTGAATAGGCATAAGTGCCCCAAGGATAGGTAAAAGTTGTCTTCTCTTGGTCCTTAGGTGCAATTTGTATCTGATTATACCCATTGAATCCATCCAAGAAAGAAAAGTATTGTTTTCCTGCAAGTGAATCCATAACTTGGTCTATGAAAGGAAGGGGGAAATAATCCTTTTTGGTGGCAAAGTTAAGGTCCCTATAGTAAATACAAACTCTCCATTTGCCTCCCTTCTTAGGTACAATCACCAGAGGAGAGACCCATTGGTTGTTTGAAATAGGGTAGATGAATCCTGCATCCAACAACTTCTATTTTTCTCATTTGACAATCTCCCTTAATGCAGATTGATCCTCCTTTGTGGCTGCCTTATTGGTGTGCAATCTTCTCTGATGTGATCCTATGTATACAGAGTTTAGGATTGTAATGTCCCCTTTCAAACCTCGATCGCTCATGTGACCGTTGGCCTTTTTCTCGAAACCCGGCTCCTAAGGTAAAATTAGGGTTTTATTTTGAGGAGGTCATTGCTCGAGAGTGGATTCAATGGCAGATTCCTTCTGGGTTTTCAGAGGGCTTCGCAAGTGGTATGTTCATCTCGGCATTCAGAGCACTTTTGGAATTTACTATTTTTAGTAATTCTATTTTTTTTTGGCATGAGTTCAGCTTGGTTGACTTCTTGCCAGTTTGGTCCATGTTTGGCTCAGTATTGGCTTCAGGCATCAAGGATAGCTAAGTCATTTAAAAGTCACGTTTAAATATTATATTTTAACGTTGACCATGGGCCTAGATTAATGACTTAAAGATGTTTTTAAAAAGGGGTCTTTGAGGGTGGCGCCCTCATTAAAAGATTAATTTAATTATTGCCAAAGTCAAACAAGCTTATGTTGGGCGCATTTTTCAAGCATGGCATTTAATTAAAATATCATTTATTAAACCTTGAAGGAGAAAGTACGCCATCTTGAGGAGATTAGGGTTTTGGCTTGAAAGTGACTTTAGGGTTACGAGAAGTCAAATGGAAATTTATAAAAGGAAGGAGTTGAGCACCATTTCATCATCTTTTGTCGACTATACTGTTATGCTGCCGGATTGGCTCTGGGACTGCTTCGAGGAATGAAGGCCTCCTAGCTTGGGCATCACTTCGTGTTTGCAAGACAACATCTAGTGGTGAATCATTGTACTGTGAGTTGCATTTAGTGTGTTTTGTTCTCAGCTCATTGCATAGTTAGATTCGAAGTTGGCATTTAATAGTTTCAGCTTATTGCATTGTTTCTAGACAGCAGATTGCATGTTTTATTCATAAATCATAAAATACCAAAAATATCATTGTGGGTGTTAGCTCTTTGGCTTTGCTAGGCTTAGGCGCCATCATTCTCCAAGTTATAGAATTTTAAGTTGAGTTTGCAATTTTTAAAAGGAAATCGAATTCTTCAGCTGGGCCGTACTTTTTCATGCATTGGGAATTGTGCATTTATTCATTAGAAGTGTTTAGAGTCAGTTTCCTTATATTAGCTTGAGCGCCATTTTGCTGGGAGTCTTGTGCTTCTGGAATCACGTCATTTGAGCAAATTGATAGGGAGTTATGAGCATTTGGATGTTTTCATAGGCTGCTGGTTTTGATGAGCAAAATACAGATTTGTAAAAAACAGAAAACAGAATTATTACTTCCAATTCATTATGAGAATTTGATGTGGCCTCTTGAATCAAATCAAGGGAATTATTATTGTATTGTAATTGGTGAATATTTCCAGTTCTAATCTCTTGACAGGCGTATAATCTTCACTCTGTAAACTGACAGTAGTACTGGCAGTATTCTTAAAGCTTGTTAATTCGAATTTGTAATGCTCAATTTCATTTGAAGTTTATCATAGATAGATCTCCGCCCTATGGTAGCTACTTTCCCATCTTGGGTCAGCAAGCACATTCTGGGTGTCGAGCATTTTCCAGTTTCAGCATTTATTTCAAGCATTAAATTCAGTATTCACTCCGTCATATGGTCGCCCCTCACTCCGCCTTGGATTGGGTAGCACATACTTGACGTTGAGTTCTTTTCTGTATCTAGAGTAGAAGATCCTCTGACCAATGCTCGCCATCATCGGCGCCATTCTGGTTAGAGTTGCTTTCTTGCACGTTTTGGTTTTCTCCTCTAACCTTAACGGGTGCACTGCTTTGTAATTTGAATTGAAAAACGAAAAAAATTGGCTCGGAATATTTCAGTGGTATCAGAGCCACGCATCCTGCCATCCTGTGAAATCAGCCTTCTATGAGTGACAGAGAACAGAGGTATTTGGCAAGAGTATACAAGAGGGATACAGTTCAGACACAGTTGTATCAACCTCCAGAAGGTCAAACAGCTTCAGAGATTTTGAGAGCTAATTGGGAGCCTTCACAAGAAACAGAAATGGGGGATAATGAAAGAAATGAAAGGATTCTTGGTGGCGGTGAAAGAAGTTCTGGCAACAGAGATGACAGTGGAAAAGGAAGAGAGAGATCTACGAGTCCCGGGAAGGAGTTTGGCAAAAAGATGGATGCCTTGATGGACATGGTATCTTTCATGATGGGGAAAATGGGGCAGAATAATGTTCCACAGAACAACTCAGGCCACAGAGGGGAGCATAGTGCTTCCAACCAGCATGATGAGCATGCAGCCCGGACAGTGTCAAACAATAGTTACATCTCTTCCAGACCTTTCAAGCCCACTTTTCTAGCTCCTGTAGTCAATCAGCCAGAGCCTGAAGAGAATGCTTCATTCGTGGAGCAGTTGAGGGTTGGCCGTACAGAGTATGACTCTCTACCTGTCGACATCAGGATGGACATGTCCTTCAATGATTTCATGGATCATAAGAGGAAGAACAAAGGGCAAGGAAGAAACTTTGATCAAATAAGACCATCAAATCAAGGAGACTTGTACCAAGCTGTCAACAAAGTTATACTTCCTCATTTTGATGGGAGTGATACAAGTTCAGCCCGAGCTTGGATTCAAAAGCTGGATAACTATCTAGCTCTCAGACCAATGGCGGAAGAAGAAGCGATCAAGTTCGCTACGCTACACCTTGATGGGGTGGCGCACGAGTGGTGGTACCATGGCCTCGTCACTCTAGGCCATCGGTCTATCACAACATATGATGAGTTCACCACTAGGCTCATCGAAAGGTTTGAAAAAAAAGATCCTGAGATCCATTTCAGAGAGCTTGCTCAATTGAGACAGTATGGCACAGTGGATGCCTACATTGCGGAGTTTCAGAGACTTTCAGTCATGGTGACTGGAATCACGGAACGAAGGTTGGTGATTCTTTTCAGTGAGGGTTTGACAGAACCACTCAAAGGTTGGATTAAAGCCTTTGATCCACTAACCCTGCAAGAGGCCATGAAAAAGGCGAGAAACATGGAGTGGGCTGCTCCCAAGGCAAAATTTCAGTCAAACTCCCCTTTTCAGAAAAGGGATAAAGGAAAAAGGCCTCCGCATAAAAATCATTTGAGACCTCAAAACAAGGAGTTCAAGAATCGCAATCCCCATGTCACCAGGTTGGATCAAGAAACCCTGAATGAACTCAGAAGAAAAGGGTTGTGTTTTCGGTGTCAGGAAAAATGGTCTCAAGACCATGTTTGTCCTAAAGGGGTTAAGTTCAATCAGATTGAGTACTATTCTGCTGGGGAAAGTAGTTCTGATTTTTCCGACCAGCAATCTGATTTTGAAGGAAATGAAGAAGATAGAGCTCCAGAAGAGTCCGGAGATGAGAAGGGAAGTGGTGGAGTTTTAGCTCAACTTTCCAGTTTTCAAAGAAACGAATCATTCAAGGTTCGTGGGATGGTCAAAGGGCAGCGAATCGTTGCTTTGATCGATACTGGAGCAACTCATAACTTCATTGATGAAGTTGTGGTAGCCAAGAAGGGGCTGCAAACAGAGGAGTTCGAAGGATTCAAGGTCATGGTTGCCGATGGTTTTCATATTACTTGCACCAAGAAAATATCTAACATGACCATGCAGTTGGGCAACTACGAAGTCAAGGATGACTTCTATGTAGTTCACATTGGGGATACTGATGCCGTTCTAGGCATTCAATGGCTGCGATCTCTTGGAGAGATCTCTTTGAATCTGCAGACTATGGAGTTGAAGTTCCAATCAGATGGGAAGAAGATAGTTTTGAGAGGCATGTCCAATGGGGGTCCTCGAGTAGTGTCATTCAAAAGAATGGCAAAGCTGATCCATCACGATCAAGCTGAGTGGGTTGCCGAATGCATGATACTTCCTGCTAGTCCTGTTGAGACTAAACGTGACCAACCTCCTGATATCCAGTCACTACTCACGAAGAAGAGCAAAGTCTTTGCAGATTTGCCTCCTGGACCACCACCTGAACGGGGTTCAGAACACATCATCGAGCTCAAGGAAGGAGCTAAACCGGTGATCACAACTCCATATCGGTATCCGAAGAGGCAAAAAGATGAGATCGAGAAGAATATTCGGGAACTTTTGGAGATGGGTTTCATACGCCCAAGCAAGAGCCCTTTTGCATCTGCAGTGGTTCTTGTGAAGAAGAAGGATGGTACCATGCGCATGTGCGTGGACTATCGTGCTTTGAACCAAAGCACCATCAAAAATAGATACCCCATTCCTAGGATAGATGAGCTCATTGATGAGCTACATGGGGCCAAGTTCTTCTCGAAGATCGACTTGAGATCGGGTTACCATCAGATTCAGATGAGGGGATCTGATGTGGAGAAGACATCGTTCAGATGTCACTATGGCCATTTCGAATTCTTAGTCATGCCCTTTGGGTTGACTAATGCACCAGCCACCTTTCAGTCTTGCATGAACCGTGTGTTTCAGAATCAGTTAAGGCGGTTTGTGTTGATTTTTTTTGATGATATTCTGATTTACAGCAAGACTTGGGAGGATCACCTCAAGCACTTGGAGGAAGTGCTTAGTATCATGGAATCTGAGAGCTTATTTGCAAAAGCTTCCAAATGTGAATTTGGAATGGTGGAGTTACTGTACCTTGGCCACATAATCAGTGCTGAGGGAGTGAAGGTGGATCCGGAAAAAATCAAAGCAGTAGTTGATTGGCCACCTCCTGAGAGCTTGACTCAGTTGAAAGGTTTTTTGGGCCTTTGTGGTTTTTATCGGAGATTCGTAAAGGGGTATTCACAGAATGCTGCTCCCCTTACTGATCTCACCAAAAAGGGAGCCTTTGCTTGGTCAGAAAAGGCTCAAATTGTTTTTGATAAATTCAAGAAGATCATGAGTTCGTGCCCAGTCTTGGCTATCCCGGATTTCTCCAAGCCATTCGAGCTGCAATGTGATGCATCAGGTGAAGGAGTGGGGGCTGTCCTGATGCAAGACAAACACCCTATCGTGTTTGAAAGTAGAAAGTTACGGGGTGTGGAGAGGACATACTCAATCTATGATAAAGAAATGCTTGCTATTATGCATGCATTAGCCAAGTTCAGGCAGTACTTGGTGGGGAACAAATTCGTGGTTAAGACTGACCACAATAGCCTCAAGCATTTTATGCACCAGAAGGATCTAAATGAGAGGCAACAGAAATGGGTGAGTAAGCTTCAAGCTTACGACTTTGACATTGAATATGTCAAAGGGAAAAATAATGTCGTGGCCGATGCTCTCTCCAGAAGGCCTCATCTTAGCTCATTGTGTGAGCTTACTGCAGATTGGAGAGACATGTTGCTTGCTGATTATGCAAAAAATCAGTTTGCAACCAGCATTCTGGAAGGTACTTTCCATGATGAAAGGTACCAGGTGGTTGAGGGATTGATCCATTATAAGGGAAGAATCTTTCTGGTGGCTGATTCTAAGCTCAAGAAGAAGATTCTTTTGAATTTTCATGACATTCCAGTTGCTGGTCACCAAGGTTTTTTCAAGACCTATAGGCAGATCCGAGAAAGGTTTTCTTGGAAAGGTTTGAAGAGAGAGGTTCAACGCTACATTCAGGAATGTCCTGTTTGTCAAGCAAATAAAAATGAGCATACATTACCAGCCGGTTTGCTGCAACCACTTCCAATTCCCAATCAAAAATGGGAAAGCATTTCAATGGATTTCATCACTGGGTTGCCCAAGGCCCAAGGGAAGGATTGCATTTACGTGGTAGTTGACAGATTAACCAAGTTTGTTCATTTCTTTGCCATTGCCAGCACTTTTTCTGCAGCCCAAGTTGCAGATTTGTTTTTTTGAGAAGTGTTTAGGCTTCATGGGTTGCCAAAGAATATTGTAAGTGATAGGGACAACAAGTTCCTAAGTACCTTTTGGCAAGAAGTTTTCAGAATGAGTGGTACTGTGCTCACTCCAAGCACAAGTTATCACCCCCAAACTGATGGGCAGACAGAAGTGGTGAACAAGTGGTTGGAAGGCTACTTGAGAAATTATGTGTCAGAACAGCAGAAAGCTTGGGTTAAGTGGCTGCATATAGGCGAGTACTGCTACAACTCTACTTTTCATATGTCAATCAAAATGTCTCCCTTGGCACTTTATGGGTATGAAGCACCCAGCTTTGCAGATTTGGTGTTTGGTGACAGCAAAGCACCTTTAGCCAAGGATTTGTTGCAGCATAGTCAAGACATAATGAGATCCTTGAAGGATAATTTGCAGATTGCACAAAATTAGCAGAAGTTATATGCTGATCAGAGGCGAGTAGAGCGTTCTTTTGAGGTTGGGGATATGGTCTATCTCCGGTTACAACCTTATAGACAGTCTACTCTCAAGAAGAGTGGAGCTGAGAAGCTTAAACCTCGCTTCTATGGGCCATTCAGGGTCATCAGAAAGGTTGGGGCTGTAGCTTATGAATTAGAGCTACCTTCAGATAGCAGAGTGCATAACGTCTTCCACGTGTCTCGCCTCAAGAAGGCACTTGGACACAATGTGGTTGCTTCTTCACAGTTGCCACCGTTGGATGAAGAAGGACAGTTGGTTCTGGTTCCCGAGGAGATACTTGATGTCAGAGAACGTTCCTTGAGGAATAGAACTATCAGAGAATGTTTGGTAAAGTGGAAGAACCTGCCTATGGAGGATGCCACTTGGGAAAGTGATGAGATATTGCAGCATCCTAGTTTGCGATTGCTTGAGGACCAGCAATCTTGGGGAGGGCTGTAATGTCCCCTTCTCAACCCGCCAGGGATCGCTCGACCGCTGGGTCTTTTTCTTCGAAACCAAGGCTAGCTCCGAAGGTGTAAAATTAGGGTTTCCTATTTTTGAGGAGGTCATTGCTCTAGATGGTGGATTCAATGGCAGATTCCTTCCGGTTTTCTGAGGCTTCGTAGTGGTATGTTCATCTCGGCATTCATCTTTGAATTTACTATTTTTAGTAATTCTATTTTGGCAAATTTCCAGATGAGTTCAAATTTTGGTTGACTTCCTGATCCGCTTGGTCAGATGTTTGGCTCAGTATTGGCTTCAGGGCACCTCCGGAGGGATAAGCTAAGTCATTTAATTAAAAAGTCACGTTTAAATATTATATTTTAACGTTGACCATGGGCCTAGATTAATGACTTAAAGATGTTTTTAAAAAGGGGTCTTTGAGGGTGGCGCCCTCATTAAAAGATTAATTTAATTATTGCCAAAGTCAAACAAACTTATGTTGGGCGCATTCTTCAAGCATGGCATTTAATTAAAATATCATTTATTAAACCTTGAAGGAGAAAGTACGCCATTTTGAGGAGATTAGGGTTTTGGCTTGAAAGTGACTTTAGGGTTACGAGAAGTCAAATGGAAATTTATAAAAGGAAGGAGTTGAGCATCATTTCATCATCTTTTGACGACTATACTGTTATGCTGCCGGATTGGCTCTGGGACTGCTTCGAGGAATGAAGGCCTCCTAGCTTGGGCATCACTTCGTGTTTGCAAGACAACATCTAGTGATGAATCATTGTACTGTGAGTTGCATTTAGTGTGTTTTGTTCTCAGCTCATTGCATAGTTAGATTCGAAGTTGGCATTTAATAGTTTCAGCTTATTGCATTGTTTCTAGACAGCAGATTGCATGTTTTATTCATAAATCATAAAATACCAAAAATATCATTGTGGGTGTTAGCTCTTTGGCTTTGCTAGGCTTAGGCGCCATCATTCTCCAAGTTATAGAATTTTAAGTTGAGTTTGCAATTTTTAAAAGGAAATCGAATTCTTCAGCTGGGCCGTACTTTTTCATGCATTGGGAATTGTGCATTTATTCATTAGAAGTGTTTAGAGTCAGTTTCCTTATATTAGCTTGAGCGCCATTTTGCTGGGAGTCTTGTGCTTCTGGAATCACGTCATTTGAGCAAATTGATAGGGAGTTATGAGCATTTGGATGTTTTCATAGGCTGCTGGTTTTGATGAGCAAAATACAGATTTGTAAAAAACAGAAAACAGAATTATTACTTCCAATTCATTATGAGAATTTGATGTGGCCTCTTGAATCAAATCAAGGGAATTATTATTGTATTGTAATTGGTGAATATTTCCAGTTCTAATCTCTTGACAGGCGTATAATCTTCACTCTGTAAACTGACAGTAGTACTGGCAGTATTCTTAAGCTTGTTAATTTGAATTTGTAATGCTCAATTTCATTTGAAGTTTATCATAGATAGATCTCCGCCCTATGGTAGCTACTTTCCCATCTTGGGTCAGCAAGCACATTCTGGGTGTCGAGCAATTTCCAGTTTCAGCATTTATTTCAAGCATTAAATTCAGTAATCACTCCGTCATATGGTCGCCCCTCACTCCGCCTTGGATTGGGTAGCACATACTTGACGTTGAGTTCCTTTCTGTATCTAGAGTAGAAGATCCTCTGACCAATGCTCGCCATCATCGGCGCCATTCTGGTTAGAGTTGCTTTCTTGCACGTTTTGGTTTATCCATCTAACCTTAACGGGTGCACTTGCTTGTAATGTTGTAATCTGTTAATTGAAAAATGAAAAAATTGGCTCGGAATATTTTCAAGGATCTAGTCCTTTCATGTCATGGTATTACCATGCAAATGCAGATTGATGCTTCTTTAACAAGTCAGTCAAGGACAATTGCTGCTCCTGAGTAAGCTCATTATTAATGTTCAAATACCTCCCTTTTGACACTTGCACTTGTGTGGTTAAATCTACCATAGCCATTTCACTAATGCTTCGCATTTTGAGCTCATATGGTAGAAATGTATGAGACATACTTGTTGCTGCAGGAAGTTTAGCTACAGGAGTAGGCATAAGTGTCTGCAGTGGTCCAGTAGAACCATAAAGAATCAAGTAATTCCTCATGTGTCTCACAGCTATTTTGAATTATGTTAGATAGTATGTCATCCTCTTCTTTTATCTGCATGAAATAACTTCTGCCTAACATCATAAGCTGTTCCACTAAATTGACTTCCTCGACCTCTTCACAAACATGTGGCCATATGGGGTTATCCATGTCATGAGATGGTTGAGCAGGAGGGTAGAGAACAATATTTTTGGTGCTCTTCCCACCAGAAATGGTCATGTCTCCTGACCGACATCCAATATAGGCATATGCTATTGCTAACCATGGCCTTCCTAGAATAATGGGATACCCACCTAGTGTAGCTTTAGGAGATAGAATCATGAAATATGTTGGGTACTCCCAAGAGTCTAGAGTTACCACAAGATCCTCTACTATACCATCAGGTTTAATAGTGGAACTATCAGCAAGCTGCAGGACAATAGGAGTAGGTCTCATGCTTGCAACATTTAGTTGCTGCAGGATATCCTTGGTCATCACATTTATTGCTGCTCCCAAATCAATTAGATCATTCTTTATTTGGGTCTCATTTATAAAAAATCCTACCACAAGACTACCTGGGTCATTGTATTTGGGAATAGTCACTTTCCCAAGCATGATGTCAGCCAATTGTCCCACCACATGAACCATAGTGGGGTCTTTCTTCTTCCTACCTAGCTTCTTGAGGCATGCTTCCTTAATTGATTTTCCATATATGGGAACATATTTTATAACCTGAAATAAAGGTATCGTGACACATAGATGCTTCAACTAATCTAGAATATCAAAGTTTGTTTCCTCCTCTTCCTTTTGTCTAATAGTCTCCAACCTTTGAGGAAATGATGGTTCTTGTTCAGTCTATTGGACTAGAACTGGCTTAGGATTTTTAGGTACACTTGGCTAAATGCGAACATTCAGATGCTCCTCTTCTTCCACATGAAGCTTGGTGATGATAGGGGTGGAAGGAGCTGAAAAAGTGGCTTTTGAACGCAAGTGGATGTCACTTACACTCACAACATATGCAGGAAATTGATTTGAATCAGCAGAATAGACTATCCGTTGTTGTGGTTTGTTATTTGGGTTAGGTGTGGGGTGAGTTGGTAGCTGAGTAGGTCTAGGTGTGTTAGAACTTGAGCTAGTAGGAGGAGGCATTATAACAAGTTTCTGGGGTTGAGAAGGTGGCTGCATGTAACTGGTTGTCTAGTTTGGCCATTGCTGTCCTCCCCTCCATTGAGATGTTTGCTACTAGTTTCCTGGAGGTGGCTGCCAATTTCCTTGAAACTACTACTGATTCCTATGAGGTTGCTGCTACTAGGGTGGAGAGTTTTGTTGATTGGTTCAAGTATTTGGAGGGTTATTCCAAGGTTGTGGTGGGTATCCTCCATAGTTGGATGGATATGGGGTTTTCCATTGGTTACCAGATGCATAAGAATTAAAATAAGGCCCAACAAAGGTTAATGGATCTGGTGGCATACCTTGTCTTGGAGCCCATGGCCTCCTTAGTGCAATGTAGTAGAATTGATCATCTTCACCCTGGATTGGCTTGAACTCAGGTGGGACCTACTTACTGCCAATATTAGCTACCATATTTCATCTGCAATCCTTCTTCTTTTGTCTGCAATGAGGAAAATATTCTGCCAACATTACCTCTGCCTCCTCATGTTTCTTCTTAGCTTGAAGTGTATCTAGTTGAGTAGCCAGATTGTTTATAATGTATTGTTTGAAGTCTACCAGCAAGTGAGTAATCTCCATCCTTGAAACTCCACTAATAGATGACTTACCCATAGAGGATTGGTAGGCTCTCCCTATCTTTGAAGCTTCCCTAGAATAGTTCTGACATAGCTTCTTAATATCTTCCCAAGAAGCTTGGGTGATATCTCCTCCTCCCATCAGGTCTAAAGCCTCAATGCAACTCTCATTAATCCCTCTCAAGTAGAGCAGCTTTTGGGACTCTTCATTGAGTGTATGATGTGGAGATTTCTATAGGAAAAACAAAAACCTTGAAATGTAATCCTCCAGACTCTCAGCTTCCTTTTGCTGCATCCTAAAGATGTTATCTCCTCTCATGTCACTTCCCCTACAATATTCCTTGTACTTCTCAAGGAAATTTTTCTTCATGTCATCCCAAGTGTCCACAGTGTTTTTTCCTAGGTTCATAAGCCATCTTAATGCAACCTCTTTCAAGGTGGTAGGAAACAACTTAAGCCTATGAGCATCTGTGGTATAGTCATAGCTTCTGTAGAGGATATCAAACTTAAACAAGAAAGTATCAGGGTCTTCTATGACAAGTCCATAGAACTTAGGAAGGACTGAAGTAGGGATATTTTTGAGGTTGTCAACTTCATTCTGATGAGCAATAGGGAATGGAAAAGTTGTCTGGTTAGTCTATTTCTATTTGTATCACCCATGCTTGCCTAATGGAATTCCAAAGCAAAGGGATTCTCAATCTGATTTTGGTCTTCAGAGGAAGTGTCATAATTGGTTAGATTGGGAAATGCATCAAAAAAAGGGTGTGACTCTTCTTCTTCTTTGTCTCCTAGCATATTTGGAAGCTCTTCTAGCTAAAATGGATTAGAATTATTAGGAAGGAATCTCACATAAGCATCTCTTCTCCTTCCTCTATGCATGCGGTATCAACTCAGTATCAACCAACTCACACAAAGAATTGATGAAAGAATAGGGGGTTCATTACTTCCCAAATGAGGGGTATACTAAGAACAAACTTTCAGAAATACTACAACAAGAAAGAAACTATCAATGACTCCAAAGAACTCCCTAGTTTGACACCATCCTTGGCAATGATGCCAAAAATGTTGGCCTCCTACAATGACTTAACAACTAAGCCCTTAAAGCTGTGGTTCAGAGATTGGACATCTGATCTGAATAGCTATCTAATCATCATGAAGGTTCATTTAATTGTCAACCCAGGGATGTAGACTTGAAATGGGTCAGCATAGTATGTGCACTAGGAATCCATATTAGCCATTTTCATCCTACAACTAAGAAAGACATAATGCTGAAAGTAAATTACTTAGAAAGAAATAATATAAGTATTGAACATCAACCAATAACTATACTAAATTGAAGTGCATGAAAAAGTTGAAAATATGAGAAAACAGTCAGGAAACTACTCTGTCTCCTTTGGCTACAAGAACAACCACAAAATAGAATTCTAGTGGCTGTAGGAATAGACAATTGTTATATTTGTGCTATTTGCTGAACATAAAAGTAATAACTAAGCTACGGGATGGAATGCTCACCAAGTGGGCCCCCTTGGATGAGTATCCCCTAAGACAAACTCAGATTCATGAACTTATAACTTCATTTTATTCATTGAAAAGCATGATTGCAATAGAGCAACATAACTCTATTATTGAAAAACTAAGAATGTGAGTACAACATCAGATCAATCAACCTTCTGAGAAGGAGCATCCAAGTCTTATTTATAGAAGGAAAAACTACTAACTAACTACCTAGCAAGGCGGTCAACTCCAACAGATTAGGAGGATGCCACTTTATGGAAAGCATAGAAAGTGGAAAAGAGGTTATGCATGCATGGAATTTGGTCAAGCGGGTTTGCCTTAACACAGATCTAGCATAACAATAACTCCTATATTTGCTCAACAAAGTATTATGACCATTTACAAGGCAGTTACAATCTTCAATTTGAACTAGGAATTTCCCTCCATTGACCTTTGAATGATCACCTTTTTGACCTTCATGGCGAATGACTAGCTGGTAGAATCTTCCTAAATTTTTGTAGGCTCTAATTATATCTGCATGGTAACATTAGTATGCACAACAATTGCATATCTATAACTATCTTAAAGTAACAATCATTAATCCACATGTAAAATTAACATAGAAAGTTCATATAGCATGTTAATGTCATTTAAAAGTTATGAAAATAAGCTTATGCCCAATGCCTATGGTTTTGAGGAAATAACATGAAAAGGTCAACATCCAAGTACCAAAGTCTATGAAAACAACAACAGATGGATAATAAACTCTATCAAAATTGAGCCATAAATTGGACTCATCACAAATCACACATGAGGAAGAAATACACATGTAGCTGGAAAGGGAAAGGGGTGTGCAATATAATAAAGAGAGAGAGAGAGAGAGAGAGAGAGAGAGAGAGAGAGAGTCCGCATGGGAATAAGAAGAATATAAGATGTAGATTAAGAATAGAATATGTAGTGAAGAGTAGGTACAAACAAGGGTGAAAGGAGATAAAATGAATAAAATAATAAATTAATAGAGAGAAATGGAAGGGAAGTTAAATGCAGGTCGAAGGGGGTGATTGATAGAGGAAATAAGTAATTAGAAAACAAAATGAACTTTGTGTCAACTGCATTCAATTTGTATGCCTGTAAATTTTTAGGTACCACAATAATAAATTTAGATTTTCAACCCAATAGATGGTGAAATTTTAATTTTTTTTGTATGGTGAATAAGTATGTGTAATTGAAATTGTTGGATGCTTAATTCATCAATCTGTTAAGACACATGATTTTAAATTGCACCAAATTTGTATCAAAGTACCTGTTTGTGACTATATTGAAAGATAAGCCTCGAGAGTATTATTGTGGGTGAGTAAAAAGATAAGGAGACTTGAAATTGTAGATGGTTATTGACATGGAGCAAAGAGGATGTGGGAAAAGAGGGCCACAAAAAGGTGATATGGTTGTCATGGAGATGTTGATAGGTATCACAACTAGATTTGATGCAATGTAAATTACACAACAAAGAGGAATTCTGATGGTAGACATCAGTGATGATGAACATGAAGTTGAAGCACCCAAAATTGACTTGGAAGATGATCATGAAAATGAAGCAGAGAGCAGATTTCTAAGAGCAATGGAAAAATTAGTAGTAAACCTTGATTGGATCCTCCTAATTATAATGAAAATATAAGTTTGAAAGAATTGATAGATTGGATATTATAAGAATTTCAACTACGAGTCAATTAAAGACCCAAAAAGAGTGAAGTTTGTGTGCAAAAAAATGTAGGGACATGCATCTTTATGGAAAGATCACGTGTAGACTGAAAGACAATGTAGAGGTAAAGAAGAATAAAATTTTGGGAGAGGATTATGACAAATTTGAAGGAAAAATTATTTCCTGTATATTACTAGATCAACTTCTTCGAAAAGTTACAAAACTTGAAACAAAGGGAGAATAATGTACAAGAATACACAAAGAAATTTTATAAATTGAACATCCAAGCTAGACAAGTGGCAGATGATGCTGAGAAGGTATCAAAATATGTGAATGTGCTGCACAATTCAATCCAAGATGAATTAAGCATGATTCAAATAACTAGTGTGGAAGAAGCATACTGATATGCCTTTAAGGTAGAACAAAAGATTGCTAGGATACAACAAAATGACTCTCGAGGTAGAGGCATTATTTTGCAAGGAAGAGGACAACCCAATAGTGGTATAGGTTACCAAAAAAGCAAGAGGAAACAAGCACATCTCATGTAAGAACAAATGAAAGCAAATGAAGAACAAAATTCTCTAGAGGAAGAGGATATTCTTGTGGTAGAGGATATTTTGGTAGAGGTAGAGGAATTGGATTCAATGGTACATGCTTTCAACATGGAGAAATAGGATACCAGGAATTTAAATGCTCACAAATTTAGTAGGGTGGTGGAAAGGGAAAAGAATCCATGTTTCATTTAGCACAAGCTGAAAATGATATTGTGACTTCACCAAAGAATGGAGAGGATCCTGAAGATGGAGAGTCTTTAATGTTGTGAAGGATTTTTTTAAATCGTGACAAGAAGAAATTAGAACCTGTTCAGAAAGGAGTTTATTCCAAACAAGGTGTAAGATGGGTGGAAAATATTATGAAATGATTGTGGATAGTGGTATTGTGGATACCATTGTACTCAAAGAAATGGTGGACAAGCTGAAATTAGAAATAATTAAACATCCCAACCCATACAAAGTTTCTTGGTTGGAAAATGTAACATCATTTAGTGGTGAATGAGAAATGTTTGATGAGTTTTCAAATTGGAAACTCTAGGGATAAAATTATTTATGATGTGATGCCAATGGATGTGTGTCATATAATTTTGGGAAGGCCTTGGAAATTTGATAGGAAATTTGTCCATGATGGGAGGAAAAACACCTACTAGATAAAGAAAGATGGAAGAGAGTACACCTTAAATCCATTGAAGCATAGAGAAGAGGAATTAGAGAACAAATATAGAGTTTATTTAGTTTTTGAAAAATGATTTTTGAAAGATGTGAAGAGAGAGGGAACATGTTTTGAAATTATTCCAAATCTCGCAATAGTTAGGATAGTGAAGAAAAATGAAGAGATACTTGTTGGAAGTTTGAGGAGATTGTCATTGATGATGCTAGTTAGTAACATGAGCATGGAGAATGTACATAGCAATGTAATACATTATTTTCATTGATGTGAACATTGCTGTGGAATATTTTGATTAAATCTTGACATGTT
>VDFB02334807.1:0-46050 GCA_007258455.2 Sequoia sempervirens | reverse complement strand
AGTAGGCTAATCGTGAACCAATTGACTGTATTCGCCATCGAAACTGTCGAGATTTACCCCCTCCTTAAGATGGGCGCCCTCAGGCTAGAGGCGCGCTTTTGCCTGAAAAGGACAAGTTTCTCGCATCTTGAAATTTGAGGATTTCAACTTCTGTTGCTGATTGCCGGAGCTGTGAGTCTCAGAATGCTTCGCTGAATAGCTCGACGGATAGCCAGGCTAATTCTGAAGAGATTGACTGGATGCTTGAGCATTTTAAACAAGATCTTGACCTCCAACAAGTTGGGCGCCCCTGGGCTATACTTGCACTTTCTGACTTTCCCTTTGAAAAATCTTCATAAATTGACCATTAAAAACTCCGTTTTGATCACTGAAATGATCGTATGCAACTTGAAATGTCGTCGTGAGATGTTCCTCCATCGTGAAAAACTCCATTCTGAGTCTCTGCTTCAGGTTCTGTTCAATATAACTGACTTTGACTGACAAACTATTGACGAAAACTCCATGCTTGATATTGCCCAAAACTGTGTTTTACAACATTTTAACAAGATTTAGACTTTTTATATACAAAATGCCTTGATGAAGCAAAAAATTTGGTTTGGGTACAACACTAAGTAATTACACAAGCTAGGTATATCCTTCAATGGATAGTCCGTCATCCCAAATAACCTACCTTTAAACAATCTACTCGCAAAAGTATACTGAGCCTTCTCTAAGGTAAACACAACTTTCCTAGTTAACTTAATAACTTGGTTGGAGTACCTTAATGACTCATTCCATTTAATCGTGCCTAATAGAATAATATCTAAGCAACCAGCATTCTCCTATTTTGGACATAATTGCAAACAATGCAGATTACCACTAGTATGCCTCCTTTATCCTTAACCATTTCAGTTCCTAGGCACAAACAGATATATGGTTTGTAAAACAACTCTTTTCCTTTACAAAATAGAAATGTAGTTTATGAAACAACTTCCTATCTATGCACAAACAGCAAACACAAATACCAGAACATTTAAAGATTCATAAATAGAATTGAGAGTAGAAGAATATCCCATGCTTGGTATTAGCTTTCCTCCAAATGATGATAGCTTAGCCTATTCTCACAGCCCTTCAACTCTATCAATCAACTGGCAAATTCTTCACAAGTTGCTGCCTTTCCCACTCAGAATTCACTCACAAGTTGCTACCTTCTTCACTCAAAAATATATGCCTCCAAGAATGATTATTCAGTCTACCAATGGTTACAGATAAATAGAGATATAAAGCTCAGATAGTTCGATAATGGTGGACTAGTAATTCCTCTATTCTCAACTCTCAGAAATGTATATGTTTTGCAGAAAATAAGTCCACAAGAAAATTTCTTCAAAAGTCAAGTGAATTAGTAAGTCTAGAAAGATGAACTGGGCGGCTATTTATAAAGCCCCAGCCCATCGAATTTCCTCTTCTACAGGCATGTAATTTGAAAGAATTGTGTTTTGAATGTTTCAACATGAAATGTGGCAGGTTTCTAACTCCCTATTCAGCGTCCTAGAGGTGAGTCGACCTCCATTCTTTGACAGAAAATTAAAGAACAATTCAAACTTGCACATGGTGAATTGAGAAGAATTGACACCTACAGGCGTCTCCCCAAATATGGCGCGAATCATGAAATTTGGTGGGTAAATGATCTCAGAGAAAGAGTCCATTGTTGTTTGCAATCCACATAGCCTACATTCCAGGCTTTAATTGGCATTCCTCAAGCTGAGTTTGAATTCCCAGCGACTCATTCTTAGACCCGCACGTACGCGTGTGTCTATTCCAGCGCTTAAATTTCATTTTGATTTCCCAAAGTTTAACTATAGACTTAATGAAATATTTCCCCATTCTAATGTTGGCATGTATTATTTCCAACGCCATAAAGTTCCGATTCATATTTGGTGCTAATAGGTGGCTGAGTAATTTAGCCCGATTTCCTTAGTTGATAATCAATAATCGGCTGTATGATATTTCACTCGATTTCCATAGTTTAGATTTTAATATAAACTCAAAGTGGAATATAATTTAATTTCCAATAATGAGATTTATAATATTAAACTTTATACATATTATATATATATATATATATATGAGTAATAATTAATATATATATATCGTTCTGTAACCATATCGTAAGCCAGTCAGCACATCCGATATGTATGTATATATATATATGTTGGCGTTTAAATTCGCACCTCTAGAATGCGAATTAGAAACGGACAGCTATGTGCAGTAACTTGCGCTTCAAATTAGGAGGAGAAGCTCCCTCTTTGCTGATGTTTAAAAAAGAAAGTAAACTAAAACTAATTTTCCTATCTTTTTGTTCAGCTAAGAGCACAAGGTTATAAAACTCAAGCGTTGTAGCTGAGATTTTTTGTTTAAGGAATTCAACTATGACTAAGCCTACTCTAATGACGTTTCTAATTTCTCAAGTAAAAGTAGAGCAAGAGAATTAGAAATGGACAAGGAAGGATCTTCTGACACAACACTTAGATAAACTCTTCTTCCAACATACATCTACTTACTTTCAATGCAAGCTGAAATGGAGATTATATAAGCATAACACAATAAACAGAAAGCTGAGACATTAAATCAAAGCTAAAGAGGCTCAAGACTTTATTTCTCAAATTTCAGGAACAAAGGTTACACAAAACACATGCACTAAACAATACTTGCAGCTAAAGAGGCATTCAATTTGCTCATGCAATTTTCTCTTACACAAAGTGAACTGACACTAAATAACAACTTGCTGTATTACAGGCTCGCAATTTGCTATCACAATAACCGTTAAAGAAAACTAATGAGCAAAGGCTCTTATTTATAGGCAAGCAGAGGAGTAGGGAACCCTAAAATCTCCTTGCTTTTACAACTAAGACTTGCTCAGCAAGCAAGCTTTATTTCTAAAACTAAAAGAAGATAACATCTAACCACCTAAGAAAGCAGGAAAAGCAGGAAATGCCAATTATTACATTTTATCTTCTCTCTTCTTCAAAGAATAGATAAGAATTGTTCCGAGAATAGAAATAAAGCGGAAAGAAAATTTCTAGAAGAAAGTTGTTTTAATTCATCTTTGGAGATCTTTGTTGTCCTAATAAGATAACCAATCTACGGGTATTTTGTGAAACCAAATCTACCAAAAGCTAGAAACTACCGCTTTATGAGGTGCATTGATACTATCTATGGCAATATTCTGATTCTCCAAGATCTCCTTTCCTTCTGCAATCAAACTTAGAGAAGCTTTCACTTCTTCAGCTGCTTTATGAGTTATGTTCTTAAAAAACATCTCTGCCCCAAAAGATGACTCACTAATTGATAACTTGGCGGCTCTGCAACTTTATGCTTCTGACACTTCTTTTGATTTCCAACGGAAGAGTATTGCACAACTCTTTTCCGATACCTTCCTTTTTTCTCATATCACACCTTTTCACACTCTTTAGCTGAGATGAAGTTTTCTGTCCATGGTGTCATTTGAAAAGCACTTCTCAACATCGTCTAGCTTGCGGCTGCGAGATACAATACTGGCTTGGTTCTGAATCCCATTGGAGAGTACTACATGCTGAAAACCTTGATGAATGACTGTAAACTTGTCTATATTCAGACAAGTTTTGCACACTTTCTATTTTTGGAATACTAGTTTTTCTTCTTCAAACGGACGAATTTTCTAAATTTTTTTTTGAGATATGGGTTTTGCTCAGAATTCCGTTGCAAGACAACCCAAATTGCCCGTTTTTGAAAATTTTGAGTTTTGACTGAAAAGCAACAAACCCTAATTTCTTCAATTTTTCACGGAAAAAGTTGGCACCTGGGTTTTGTTCATAATACAATTAGAAGTGGACCCAGTTGATCAGTTTTGAAAAACACTGAAGGCTGATTGAAAAAGCAGCCAACCCTAGAATTTGGAAAAAAAAATTGTGATATGGGTTTTCTTCAGAAGACTGTTTCAAGAGGACCCAGATGATCAAAATTTGCAAACTCTAAAGATTTCACCGACATGCAAGGAAAAAGCAGCTGCTGCAACTTGATAAAACTCTTCAAAAATTCTTCAAAACGATGAGATGAAAAAGACCCAAATGACTGAAAATTAAAACCCTTGACCTTCTCCTTCAAAATTTCGATGTTCTGGATGAAAAAAAGGTGAAAAGTAAGGTTTTATGTTGTTGGTCTGAAAATTAATGGAGAACTTAAAAAAATCAGCAACCTTGAACTCTTGAATGTTGAAATAAAACTTCAAAGTTGTTGTTCCTCTTCAACTTGGACGCCACCTGCAAAGAATAATGAATTTTGAATGATAAAAGCCTCTTAAATAAGCTTTAGGCTTGAGATAACTTTGCTTTCCTTTTGCTTTTATCTTCAAAACCCTAAAATCTTCCTATTCATCGAACTTAGACATTCATCTTTCATCATGCAACTTTGAAAATTCGAAAATTTTGACTAAGGCATGGCAAGTTGGGTGCCCTTCTTGGCTAGGGGCGCCAACTTCTTCTAGACTTAGCCATTTTTGGAGTTTCCTCAATTTTTCTCAATTTTGACCTCCTACTTTGACCTTGATTTCCAGCTTCTAGATTGATCCAATGGACGAGCTGGATGATTCATCGCAAAGCTTGACTGATTCTGAGAAGATCACCCTGGAGGCACTTCTAGTTAAAAACTTCATTTGATCCTTCAAAATCATGAGTGCACATTTCCCTCTGGGGCACTGAATCTTCCCAGTGTTGCCATTTTTGCATGATTTTCAAGTTCTTCATTTCCCTTTGATCTTTTGATGAAATCTCGATTCCGAGAGCTACACTGATCAGATTGATTGTCTGTCAGTTTCATTGGATAGCTCGATTGAATCTGACGAGGTGATCTTGGTGACTGCTTCTGCAAATTCTATCGTTTCAAGCTTCAAATCCTTGGGCCCCCTTTCTCTCCAGAGGCGCCCATCTTAACCAAACTTAGCTATTTTCTAGTTTCTTCATCAACTCTTCTCCAGATGATCCTGTCAGATTTGATGATTCGGGCATCTGATTGACTGATGGTTGGACTCGTTGCGAAGCTGAGAAGATTCTGAGTGGGGTCCTCTAGGAGTGATATCACTTGAAATCTGCATCTGAGGGCTCAAAATCTTGGGCGCCCCTGGGCACTTGGGGCACTGAAAGTTCCCAAACTTAGAAAATTTTCAGTGATTTCCATGATTTGCATTCTATCTTCTGGTTGAAACCTCTCTATTTGACCTCGAATTCCGGGTGATTGGATGATCTAACGACTGCACTGTCGGATTCGTCGCGAAGCTGGGAGAATTCTGAACAACTTTGTTTGGAGGCTCAAACCCTAATTTCAACGTTTGGTGCCCTAAAAAGATGGGCGCCTATCTCCTTCTGGGGTGCCCATGGCTGGCAGACTTAGTCAAATTTCTATAGATTTCACCTTCCTTCTTCGTTCACCGTGCACGTTCATCATTTCATCTTTTGTTCAGCGCTTGAGTGTTGAATCTGATGCTTGGCAACTGACTAACCTCCATTGATGACTTCGGAGCTCCTAAAATGCTTTTGAAAAAGCAGAATAGACCCACTAGGGAAAAACTGATCTTTTTGAGATTTTGACTGCACCAGCTTGATATGGAAGTATTTTGAGCCAATCAAAATCAGTTTGGACCCTAGCGGACAAACTTTCTATTTTTAGAAAATTTGGCCAGTATCCATTTTGAAAGAAACCCAAAAAAACCTAGAAAAAGTAACTATTTTTAGAAAATTTCTAAAAATAGCAGTTTTCCTAAAAAGTAGGGATGAAAAACTGAGATCTGGGTTTTGTAGATTAGGTCGCTCTGAGTAGACCCAGATTGTCAGATTTTGGGAATTTCACATTTTAACCCCTCATGCAAGACATGCACACCCAAATTTTGACCTTTTTGACAGTTTTAACAAGACTTTTACCCATTTCTTCAAAATGCCTAAGTGTAGCAAAAATTTTAATTTTGGGGTACAACAATATATACATATATATGTAAAGTCGTTAAGCAATAATAATATAATATTATTAATATCCACATCACATAGGTTGTGGGTATATTTACATGTATATACGTCTGTATATATTCCTCTATGTGCACGTATATGTAGGTATACCATATCGATGCATTCGTATGAGCATATCTATTTGCCAACATACGTTTGTATCAATATGTATATACATATGGATACGTGCATATACTATATACATGTATATATGCTCACTTCCTATCCACTTACATTCAATAACGTTACCATCATGATGATCGTAATAACATAAAAAAATACATAGATAAACATCACTTATACATGCATACAGAAGTAGACAAGACTCCTAATGCAAACATACAAGCTTACAAATGACTTACCTATAACTCACACAAACTGACTTAGCTTACTCAATCTAAGTGATGTGTGTGTATGCTCAGATGGTTTACTTTACCGATTACCCGACCAAGCTCCTCTACCGAGTGATACTTCCCCTCCACTTGGAGGAATGGTTCACATACCTGCATCCAATGACACACGCTTTCGGAAGTCATATGTTCACAACATAAGCAGTATATATATAAACATCTCAAGAGTCAGAATAATCATTAACTTTGCATGCAACATTCATCAAGGATAACATTGTTGTACCCAAACCAATTTTTTTTTTTGCTTCATTAAGGCATTTTGTTTAAAAGAGTCTAAACCTTGTTAAATGATGTCAAATACAGTTTTTGGGCAATATCAAGCATGGACTTTGGTCAGTGTTGTGTCAGTCAAAAGCAGTTGATGGTCAGTACTTGGAGCTCACAATCAGAACCTAGGACTCAAAACGAGACATGTGATGATGAGGAAACACTTCACGATGAAATTATACTCCTACATGGTCGTTTCAGTGGCCAGAAGGGTGTTTACAGAGACAAAAATTGATGAAGATTTTTAGCAAAATGAAGATTTGCTCCCATGTAGCTCAGGGACGCCCTTCTTTTTGAGGGCCCAAATCTTGTTACTTCTATTTGTAAATGTAGTCAATCTCTTCACAATTAGCCCAACTTTCCGACAAGCTATCCGGCGAAGTCATCCGAGTTGCAAAACTCCAACAACTGACGTCAAAAGTTGAAGGTACAAGAGGTTGCATATTGCGAAGGATAGTCAGTTCACAGCTTTTGAGCCCCTGTAGCCCACAGGCGCCCTTCTCTTTGAAGGTCCAGATTTGATTATTTTTGCTTGCAATTACATTCATTCTCTTCCAAATTGGCCCAACTTTCCAATGAGTTATCGAACATAGTCATCCAAGTTCCAGAACTCCAGCAGTCGAAGTTAGAAGCTGAGGTTACGAAGTGGATGCATATCACAAAAGGTAGTCAATTTGTAAATCTAAGCCCCTGTAGCCTAGGGGTGACTTTGAATATGACCCATTAGATGATGATATTTGCAGATAAGTGTTGATGTGTTTTTCGTGACCGCACCAACGCAGAATAAAGTCGCCAACGGCTTCCCTATTCTCTCTTGATCAAAGTATTCCGCACGCTAAGATTGCAAGAAAGTTCGTGCGTTCAACTCCAAGGTTCCTTTAGTGCGAATAGGCTCAGTTGGCTCGATGTGATTTGCTGGTATTTCAAGGGGACTTACGGAATTGTTCGGCAGCGGAGAAAGGAATTCAAATGCTCGAAAGATTCATCTATGAAGTGCGGGTTTCCTATTTTAACCAGAAAATACTGAATTGAAAGGGGTAAGGTTAAGAAGATTCTAATCTACTCTAAGGTGTGGGATATGGAGCTCAACTTCAGCAAACTTCTAACTGGACTTCGCTTTGCCTCGCATCGGACAACTTCCACGGAGTCGGTGCAATCTTCAAGGGACATGACTAAAGATGTTCAAACCACCACTTGACATAAAGATACCATCACAACGACGCATACCATTATTCAAACTGTGATTGAAGTTAAGTACATGATATTCCATTGACCACACAAGGCGCATTCACCATCAGCAAATACACTAGTGGTATGGATAGACGAAGTTGCTTAGATCAAACACCACATTCCACAACTAACATCTACTTGCATGGAATGAAAATTATACTACTTTGAACTATTTTACTCTACCATTTGAATCGGAAGGACGAAGAAACCTTGCTAGCTACTCACAACAAAGACGAAATTCACCATCAATGAAAAACTCTTTTATTGAGAGAGTGTTCACAACAATTTCTTACAAAGTTTTCAAAGGGAAAACTTTCCCTCTTCCTCAAACTACACTATCAATCTATACTAAGTTACTCTAAGCTATCACCTAGTTGTCTCTCTACTCCGACTTCTACTCTAATCTTCTCTACTGTCTACTGAGATTACAAATGAGGGGGACTCCCCCTTTATATAGCTAGCCCAGTCCAAAAGACGACTAGGGTTACAATCGGCTGGATGGCCCAGATTGCGCCACCTCAGCCCTAAACAAGATTTGCCCTAAAAATTGCCATAATGGAAAGTGGGGCAATAAATGCGGCATTAATGTCCACCATCCTTCTAGAAGATTCCAATTTTGAAACGCGTTCACACTGCCCTTGATCTTCGTCTTGACGTTGTTTCTCAACTTTGCTCGAGCTTCCATTCTTTTTTCCATCTTGAATTTTGAAAAACGTTTCTTCTTTGTTACTTGAGCCTCAACACTTAGTCATTTTCCTGCAACTTTCTCCCTTCGAGATTGAAACTCGTAACTTTATCCTCCTCCGAAGGTTGTAATATCATCGTGCTTCACCACTTCAAGTCATCGTGCTCTGGCTTCAACATACCTCCTGCAAAACAAGCGAGGAGAAGAGTATTAGAACACTTCATAATATAATCTTAACTTACCTGATTCTCACGCTCCAACTTCCAAGCGTTCATCGTCCTCGCTAGTCAACTTCATGTTCAAATTCTTCATGCCTTAGCCAATTTTCCAACCCATTTTGCATTCTGCTTGGCGCACACTTCACTTTGCCATTTTATCCAACTCAGACTCGAGAAGAAATACCTTCATCAGGAACTCGATCAAAAATCATCTAGACGATCATTTTCAGGTTCATCTGCCAAGGCGAATTTTAATCTTGAAAACACATTTTATTCCTTGCCTTAGAAAATTTTCAAATTTCCCTTAGGAAATTCATCAACCTGGTGCCCATCAAAAATCCTCATCCTGAAGGCCACAACGAAGCATGGAAGACTTTAAAATCAACTCCTCATCGATAATCTTCAATACCTAGAAGAAAATTTTCTTCAAAACGCATCGAATCCATGGGTGCACAACGAACGGGTTCATTTAATTTTTTTGAATTTTGAACCTTAGAAAATTATTTCCCTGTGAAATTTAAATCTGTTTTTCACATCTGTGAACATCTTGAGTCGTTATGACTTGAGAAATTTTTTTTTATCAATCCATCCTGTAACGCTAGCATCCTGACTTCATCACTGGCAGCTCATCTGTGCTTCAAGAAAATTTCACTACCTTGGGTCTAGGCGTATTTTCTAAGGAAGAAAATAATTTGCCTTAGAAAGTTTTAGATCACTTTGAAAATTTTGCCTTAGAAAAATTTCACCTTGGAAATTTTTTAGTTTTGATCACTTTGCCTCATATTTTATTTCACACTTGGAAAATATCTTCACTTGAATCTTCAACGTCTTAGGAAAAATCTTCATCACCCCATCTTATATTTCATTTTACCACCCTAGGCGCATAGCACACTTGGAGAAAATTAAAAATCACGCCTAGCATTTGTTTTCACCACCTCACACGCCTTGGAAAATTTTTCTAACACCTACCACCTTGGGCGCATGTAGCACTTGGAGGAAAATACGCCTAGCATTTATCTTGCTTTGACCACGCCTAGGAGTATTCACTTACCTCTTACCTTATTCACCACCTTACACTTACTTTTACAACTTCAACTTGGGCGCATTTGAGCCTAGGAGGAGGATGTAAATTGTTGACTTGTTTGACCTTTTTGAACTTGGGCGCATTTCTTATGTAGAGGAGGACGAACTTCTTTTCCAATGCCACCTTGTGACCTTTCAACTTCCCTCTTTTGTCCTGATATGCCTTCTTTTGGGCGCATTTTAGCATGTGTGGAGGATTAACATCTTTGACTCCTTGACTTTTTCCAGCTCATTCTTGCATGGGCGCATTTTGATGGGTGAGGAGGATATCCTCAACACTTGGAATTTTTTTATCTCCCTATTTTCCTTTGGGCGCATTTGAGGTGTGGAGAAGGATGAGCATCTTTGACCTTTTGACTTCTCTTGTTGAACTTCTTAGCATGGGCACATTTTACTAGTGGAGGAGGATATTTCTAACTTAGAAATTTTTTCATGCTTCAAGGCCAAGATGGGCGCATTTTGGCATAGGAGGTGGATTTTTTTTTTGTTGACCTCCTTGACTTTTTCAAGCTCATTCTTGCATGGGCGCATTTTGCCATGCCTGAAGGATGGAAGTTCATACTTAGAAATTTTTTGTGCTTGGCATTGCCTTGAAGGCGCATTTAGGATACGCAGAGGGATGAAAAGGCGTTGACTTCCTTTGACTTTCTCTAGCTTGGGCGCATTTTGGCCTGTGTGGAGGACGAGCTTTACTCTTGAAAATTTTCCATGCCTCCTCATTAACCTGGGCGCATTTTGCCATGGCTACTAGATGAAGTTCCAGACTTAGAATTTTTTCTTGTTTTTCGCCAGTATTTCATGCCCTGCTATTTATAGTAAGCCCTCTGAATTTGCATCTCTGAAGCTCGGAACGACTTGAAATTTTGCACACTGCATCCTCATGATCTTGTTGTCCTGTCGACCCTGCCATTTTTAGTCACCCTGCTATTTTTAGCCCATTTTTGAAGGTGGTTTACTATAAATAGTAATTGCTTGTTTCTGATAGCTCCACTGCTCCGATTAACTTGAAATTTGAATGGTGTGCTCCTCACCACGTGACCTTACTGCTGACGTCGGCGCATGCACCTGACTTACTATTTTTAACCAGTTTCCAAATTAACTTACTATAAATAGTAAGTGCTCCATTTGACTTGAAATTTTACCAGCAGATAGCCTGAAGGATGCTGATCGCGGTGGTTTACACCGGTTTTTGAAAATTCTGACTTTTTGCTCCTCTTTTCAGGTTCTGAAGCTGGAAACCCTAATTTTCTCTGCATGCGTATCAAATGATCTCTGTTTGTCTTCGTTTCTGTGGCACTGCGATCAGCTTGTGATTCCAAACTGCTGGGAGGCAGCTGCCGGGACACACCTGCTAAAAATAGTAAGTTCCTTACTGAGTGATCATCTCCATTTGCATGTCATACCACTGCGTAGGTCTCGAAAAACCCATCGTGAATCACCCGCCATACAAAAAGAAACCGACATGCAAACCCTAAAAATAGCCTCTCTAAAAGTTGTGTCGTCTCGTTTTGCATGTTATATCATCGCGAAGGTCTCGAAAAACCCAGAAGGAATATGTCAACATGCAAAGAAAAACTCTGCATCTGAACCCTGAAATTTGCGCCGGAAGTCGGACTGCTAAAAAAAGAAAGTTGTCTATTTTCGCTCAAATTTTGCACGCGAGCAACCTGATGCGCTCTGAATACTGTGTGACTGTCGGAATCTCAAAAATGCTGACTGATTGCCTGTAACTGCACACTTACTAAAAATAGTAAGTACCCAGAATTTGATGAAATTCTGCTGAGAGCCTGCTGGAAACATGCTAACAACAATGTTAAGCTCAATTTTCAATATACTCACTTCATTTGACCTCAAATTGGCAAGGAAGCTCAAAACCCTAATTTCCAGACTTAGCCAAAATTTCACGTTATGGTTCAACGGCGGGCCCGTCCAGAAAGATAGACAGAACGAGAGAGAGACAACAGCAAAAACAAACCAACATCAAACCAAAAGCAAAGCCAAAATTAGGGGGTCCCCATTTGCAATGGGGCGATGTGTGAAAAAGGTCAGAACAATAAGGTCTTCCTGAGATCTGTGCTAATCTAGTCTAGCTTCGCAATGCACCAGTTAGCCAATCAATCTGACATTCCAAGTAATCGTGGCAGAGATTCTACCAGACACGTAAATCAGAGGGTGGAGAAATGTGGTATTTTCGCTTGTACTTCTGTAGGCCAGGGGCGCCCAACCTTTAGGCCTATGAGATGGAGTTTTTAGCTTTTGAAGTCTTCACGAGACTTGTGAGGAATTACTCCAGCTGTTCAACGAGCCCAGCCGTCAGCCTTTGGGATTTGGAAAACGCTCATATGTGTGACGTCTTTGTAGGATGCTGAAAAGCGAAGACGTCCAGAAAATGGCCAAGTATGGAGCGTATATTTTATTTTAAAAAGGCTATCGTCTCTTTGAGGTCTTAGAAGCAGTTTTCTCGCTTCGTCACTTCCAGAGACATCTCTTGTAAGTCGTTCTAGCTATACAATAAGACAGATGGTGCGCGAATCGGAGCACTCCAGCTCCCGATATCAGGGGTCGAAGTAGGGCATCTGTTGAAAGTCACACTTTTGACAAAATGGTGTTTGAGCCTTCACAGGCCAGGGGCGATTTTCCTTTTGGGGTCCTTAATGCAGTCCTTTGGTGCTTTCCATACAGTCGTTGGATGCAGAATACTTCCAGTCACGCAGTGAGCCTACCATCCAGTCAGTAGGGTTCATTGTTCTCCGTCAGCAGCCATTTGAAGCGTTAGATGGCAAAATGGAGAAATGGCTGTCTGGTGTCGTAAAATCAATTTAATCAAAGGCGCCTAATTTTTTGAGGTGTTAAACGTTGGATTTTATAGTTGCAGCTCCTAGGAGACATTTCATCCTTGCTCTGCAGGCTTCATGATGAATATCTCGGTGCAGTCACAGCCTTGCTTAGTCATCCAGAAATCAGTGCTGAATATGGTCAACTGTAACTTTGTAGTCAGCTACAAAGTAGGAAGTTAATGAAAAACGTCATATCTTGAGCAAATGGATGCCTACGAGGTCAAATGAGGACTTTTTGAAATCAATAAAGGTTGCCGAATCCATCCAAGTGCTTTTCGTGGTTCGTCAACTGAATAAAATAATATTAAATATTTATTTTGCATGCTAAGGCATTAAATGGCGATTTTTCTCAATAATTCATTATTGGTGCCTTTTTGATGCTGGGTTTCAAACTCGCATGATAAAGCAAGCTGAATATTTTATTATTATTTTAATCTCCGGGACTCTGAATCAGTATCAGTTCGTCTGGAGGGGATCCAATCAGAATCTTTTTGTTGTTAGTGAGGGTTTTAAATCTTACAGTCATGCTTTGTGGTGTGATTTTGCTCTATTTATGCAAGCATGGCGTCCATTCTCATTCATCCAGCTTAGCAAAGGCGAATTTTCCTTCAGAGTTGGGCGAATTTCTCATTAGCAATCATTGGCAAAGACATCAAAACACTTTCTTTGCAGGTACAAGTCAGAACTATCAGCGAATTTCAAGACCAGAGTGGCGATTTTGACATAAGAGAACATCAAAAACGTCTTTCTTCTCAAATTCCTCTATTTCTCGTCTTGAATTCTCTCACATGTTTGAAGAAAAGGAAAATTTTGGCAAAACAAATCATCTAGGTTGATTAAGAATAGCTTCCTCGAGAAAACCCATGTGCCAGAATTTTTCAAGAAAATTTACTCCATAGCACCAGTTCTCGAGGCTCCAATTTTCTCAACTGAAAATTCCTTGCATGGTCGAGTAGAAGTCAAATTTTTGCATTTCTGACGTTCTGGGTTGTCTTAGAATCTTTTTCTGAACAAAACCCATACCTCAAAATTTTTCGTGAAAATTGCCCTTTGATAGGCTATTTTTAGCTTTCCAAAAAAGTTGTCAAACTATAGCCGTGTTCACAATCAATAGGCGAGTTTTTCAAAGTGCAGTACACGCAGACTAAATTCAAGACCAAATCGATCTTAATTCATGATTTCATCAGAAAAGCTAAGATCGATTTGTATCAAGTGCATTCAGAGGGTTGACAGGCGTAGTCACTCAAATCCATATGGTTGCATGCCTCGTATGGCCGATTGTCTTCCAAAGCCGGTTTAGAGGGATGATACAGTTGGAATTTTGCATGTGTAGCAAGTTCGTTTGCATTTCTCACAACCAGAGTGTGCGCAATCAAACTTCGCAGTTTCTTCATGCAACACTCTTTCATTAAGGAGAAGCGTCAAAGACATCAAGCTGCAGAAGAGATAGTGGCCATCACTCCAATTACGGAGCTGCCAAAGTTATAAGTCAGTGAAATGCTAGTTTGAGTGTGCAAAGATTGCTCAAGTTGCTGACAAGCAGTGAATTGTGACGACCTTTAGATGCTGATGCAATCAACAACCTCGTTAAGGGATTGGTTGTTCGAGATCACGGCCAGTAGACTTCAGTTCCCACCTCTCAAAATAGACATTAAACACAGGAGTTAAACTTGGTGTTACCTTTTCAAGTTAACTCGTTGTCACATCTCATGCATGTCTATTCTGGGATTATCTATGTTTACTTGGAGTTGTATTTAGGGTTTACGTTAACTGATGGTAGTGTTCCAGTTAACTTTGCTTTCAATAAGGACGTGCATGCTTGCACATTGTCCATTTTTAGATTAATTGTATCAGTTAACTGATGGTAGCTTTCCAGTTAATTGTATAGTTTGCTTTATTAGGGTTTAGCAATAAATCTTGCATGCATTGCAAGACTGTAGTTGACTCAAGGTGATTTTAGGGTTCCCTACACCTTTTGATGTCTATAAATAAGAGCTTTTGCTCATTTGTACATAACTTTTGCATGATAGCATACATGTGCCCACCTTGCCTGTAGTATTGCTATTATTGTATCTGTTCAAGAACTTTTGCACGAGAGAGAAATATATGTTGTGCCTACCTTGCCTGTAATATTGCTCATTCTGTATCTATTCATGAGTATTTACTATTATGATGAATTGTTATGCCACTTGGGTTTCATGCAATTATGATGGTGAATTCTTGCCTTAGTTAGATATAGTGGCTAGTTTGATCGTAGATTGTATGCGTGTCTCGCCTATGCAATTTATTGTCCTAGTTGGCTATCCTTCATGTTTTGTGTTAAATAAACTCGTTCAGATTGAGTTGATAGATGTGCCACCTTGCCTTCAAGTTGAGAATCTGTACTTGTTTATCGTGTGATGTGTGTGAATAATAAGCCTATTCAAACAAGCAGATAGTCGTGCCACCTTGCCTTCACGTTGTGAGTCTGTACTCAGTTTATCATCAAATACTCATTCCCGCTCCATTTCCTCATGCTCTGAATTCTTGAGGCGATTGGATAGTTTAAAGTGACTTAGTTTTGTGTGTTGTAATTAAGTCTTGCGAAACCAGAAAATACTTAGCTGCAACATATAGAGTTTTCGTGAAAGCCTTGTACCTCTTACAGCTAAGACAAAAAGACAGGATATAGTTTAGTTTATTTCCCTTTTCAAGCACTTTTGTCAAGCACAACGAGGGAGCTTCCCCTCCTAATTTGAAGAGCACTCATTGCGTAGTGTGCATAGCTTTCCGTACCAACTTGCACTCCAGAGGTGTTAGTTGTTACGCCAACAAACATCAAATAGAAGTAATATTAAATGGTACAATCATTAAATGGGACAACACACATATTGAAACAAGGAACAACATGTCTTATTCATCTTCAAGATTCTCATTACAATCAATTTACCCTATGCAAATAGTAGCTATACAATCGGGGTGTAACAACTGGGCTATGAAAGGGGCACAAACCAGCAACACCCAAAACTGAAAACTCACTCCAAGAAGCTCCTACAAATCTGCAAACTAACACTCCACACCAAAATATATCTAGAAGACATCATAACAAACAAAAACTAAAAGAACAAAGGAAGCCATCACCAATATGAGCTCAATTGCAACCCCTGAAATGGAGCTACACCACTATTCAGCTAGAAGATATCTTGCAACCTCGAAACAGAAGTCGACTTAGAGGGGTTTCATCCTCAAAGCCCAAGGAAATCTCGCTGCATTTCAGAAACATTTCTTTATCACAAATTAGCATATCCAAAAGAGAGCAAATGAGGGCATATATATATAGCTTTTGAAACACAGAAGTTTGAAAACTCTTTCCCTCCAAAAGGGAACGCCACACTAGGGGAGAGAAATACACTATTAAAATTCACTAAAAACCTCTATTTGGCATCCACCATAGTCATGCTTTAATTTTTGCTTTCTAAAACAACTTAAGTCAACAAGTGTTAGGCGTGGGGGTCCAAGGGGCCACTTTGACATTATAAAATTAACTTAAGTTGCAAACCTTTCCTTTTTCGAACTCCAAGGTTGGTGGAGAAGCCAACTACTAAAAATATCAAGATGCCAACAACTGCAACTACCACCACTGCCAAAAATAGTAACCCTGCACTGAATTGCTACTAGAACCAGAAATAGCACTTACTAAAAATAGTAAGTGTGTCCAAACTCAAAATAATCAAATTCTGAGATGCAGTTGTGACTTACTAAAAATAGGCACTACTAGAAATAGCAGTGACTGCCCACCAAGGATCTCAAAAAACCCAAAAAGACCCAGAAAACTCTTTGGCAAACCCTTGCAATAACCTCCTAAAAAGTAGACAAGAAACCTCCAAGAATCTTGGAAACCCTAGAAACGCCTCTGAGTAGCCTACAAGACTCCAGAAATAGGCTAACGAACACCGAAAAGCTTAGGGCTAAAAAGGGGACAGTACAAGCTTTGTGAGATTCTTTAGTTTTGGCCAATCTTGGATGACTTGAATCTTTACCAAATCCACATGTACTCCCTATGTATCTACAATGCATCCTAGATATTGTATCGCCTTATTGGGAAATGAACACTTCTCAGTGTTTGCATACAACTTGTGTGTAATGTCCCCTTCCTAGGCAGTACAGTTATTTCTGAGGTTAGCCTATCATTCAGATCCTTGTAGGCTAGCATAAGTGTTTAGAGGATCACTTGAGGCAGTTATCCAGCGTTGGGGAACATCACTCCAGCAGTTGATTCAGGTTTGGGCCTTTGCGAACACTTACAGAGTGATTTAGAGGTACTTACTATTTATAGTAAGTCAGGTAGGCAGGAGTTGCTATTTTTGGCAGGGCACCTGATTCAGTTGGTCAACTCAGCTTCGACCCGGTTTGATGATCTGATGAGCAAACAGTAATTATTAAGGCATTTGATCATTATTAAAAGTTTATTAATTTGACTTTATAATATAAAGTCACTTTAATGAAAATAATTAAATATAATTATTTAATGGAAAATTATAAAGTATCATTAATACTTTATAATAAGGGATAAATTAATGTTAAATGAGTATATTAATGCTCATTTAAGAAAAGGGATGCCATTATTTAATTAATATGCCTAAGTCATTAAATGGCGATTTAATGATATTTTAATTGCTCATTTAATAGCTTTTTTGTGAAGGGTCGACTTTTTGAGAGAGGTTATATATTTCCTCAAGGAAAATCGAACTCATTATGTTGATTATTCGAATTTGTTATTATTTCTCTCTGAGAGCATTGGGGTTTGAGAAACAAGGGTTTCTGCAGATCATCAAGTTTTGAAGAATGTTCCCTCTTCAGAATCAGGCATACTGAGACTGTGCAATACCAATTGAAGATTGTCAACAGGGTGACTTCATTCAGAGGTTACATTTGTGCTTATTGAGATAGATTCAGACAAGGGTTTGAAGAGATTATTCATTAGATATTTGAGGCGATTTTACTGAGACTCATTCCCAGTTGTTTGGCTTACATACTTCTCAGCCGTACCTTCATCATTTGCTGCTAAAGCCGTACTGTACCAGCAGTTTGGCGTGTGAAGGAGATAAGGAAAACGCCTTTGCTTTTTGGTTTCTGTCTCCTCCAGCTTGGTCGCCTAGTTTCTCAGTAGCTGTTGGCATCATCTTGGTTAAGGAAAAAGAACGCATTTCATCATCTCTTGATATTCTTCATTGTGTGCCTGGCTGCAATAAAATCAGGTTCTCTTTTAATAAATTACCAGCTACCTTTCATTTGCATGTATTACCATTCAGACTGTAGTAACTGGATTTGAATAAGAGAAGCGTTCTTAGCTCAAGGATCATTGATTTAATATTGTTCTGGTATTTTTATCTATTTATTGTATTTATTTCCAAAATCGCATTCTTTCAATATACTGCAAAAACCTTCAAAAAAAATCAAAAACTACAAAACAAAAAAAAAAAACGCATTCACAATCAGAAGATTTGGGTTGAGAGACACCTGGTCTCTTACATTGTGCTTTTGCAAAGTATCAAGTACTTGCTCAATATGGCAAAAATATTCATACTAGTCTTGCTAAAGATTAGGATGTCATCAAGGTAGAGAACAACAAATGAAGTGGTGAATGGCCTCAAGATGTCATTCATCATTTGCATTTGGTTAGGTCAAAGGTCATGGATAACCACTTGAACGAACCTTTTTTAGCCTTTAAGGTTTCTATCAAAATGTTTGTGGGCTCAATAGGAATCTAATGGTTGTCAGACTTAAGATCAATTTTGGTAAAGAATTTTGCACAACAAAATTGGTCTAATAAGTCCTCAATCTTTGGAAGAGGGTAATATTTCTTCACAATGATCTTGTTTATAGCTCTGTAGTCAATGCACAACCTCCATGTGTATGTGCTTGCACAATTGGTTGCTGCACGGTGATGAGCTCGGTTTGATATGACCTTTCCCCACAAGTTCATGGATTTGTCACTTGATCTCCTTGTTCTCTAAAAATGATCAGCGGTATAGAGAAGCATTAGGCAAGTTAGTCTAGGAATCATATTAATGGCATGCCTTACTGCATAGCAAGTAGGGACTCTAGGTGGTTGAAATATATCATTTTACTCTACTAGATTATAGTTCAACTCTATGGTTTTTGTTGGTGTTGCTACAAGAGTTGCACTATGTTTTGCTGTTGCAAGGATGTTATTTCGTTTAGGTCTCACCATCAAAAGAAAAAAATTCTTGTTAGAACTTACTATCCTCTTATATTTCTTGGCACTAATGAGAAAAAGTTTTGGTACTACCTCCAACATGTGTGTCATGTCCCCTTTTTCCATAATCTATGTCGTGGTCCAAAATGCCTATTTCCTATTACTAGTGCTCTCCCAAATTTAAATTTGTGTATGAGTTCTCCGCTTTCATCCCCCATGCATCTTCTTAAGATCCCCGAAATCTCTAAGCATGGAAGCATGGCCAATTTTCTAAGTCAGCAGTATACTCTTGAGCATTTAATTCTCTTTTTGATAAGCTCTCTTGCTGATATATAGATGTATATTTTCAGATCTGAACTTTTTGGGATGTAATCTTTTATATATTTTAATAATATATTTTAGGTTTTGTGCCTTTTATCTAAAAAAAATAAAAAAATTAAGTCAAAAAGTCGTCGGAGTTGCAAAGTTTCCCTTCTTGCCATGACTTTCCTCCCAAGTCTACTTTCTTCTATACTTTTGTTAGGTTCTTTGACTTACCCATTCAGGCATACCTCACAACCCCCACCTCCATTCCCTTCTCTTGTTGGGCTATTGAACTTGTCCATCACGTCATACCTCTTTTCCAAACCCCACTCTTTCACAAGCCTTTGTCAAAGAGTCGAGCTTCCTCTCACCAACATGCCTCCCTTCCAAACCTAGATCCTTGACTTGTGGTATGAGTCACATGGTATCCCCGAAACCTCAATTTTGACACTCTTGCAATTTTTCACCAATCACCTCACCTACCACCTTGCACAATCAAACAACCATTAATGTTCAAGGTGATGATGCATCTTCTAAAAGGATTTCCATGGGCACAAAAAATCAATTAACAATGAGGATATGGCTCCACTTGTACACCCCAATTCACAAACAAAGAAGTCAACTTCGACTACCATTAATGAGGTAGATGTAATGTCCCCTATGCGCAGTTGGTGCCCGGCAGCCACGGTCCGGCGGGCTTGCGTAAGACCCCAGATTCTCGGTGGTGGCTTCGGTGGTGAAAGATTCCTCCCTAGTTGTCGCCCTTAACACCTTGGGTAGTCGCCTTACTAACAGGTCGGTCGCTTGGTGTAGTGGTTGGGCCTTAGTGGGTATCAGAGTCGAGGTCTTGAGGTCGACCGGAGCGTGGTGGGCTGTAATGTCCCCTGTGCGCGGTTGGGTGCCCCTAGCGGCCATGTGTCCGACGGGCTTGCGTAAGACCCCAGATTCTCCGGTGGTGGCTTCGGTGGTGAAAGATTCCTCCCTAGTTGTCGCCCTTAACACCCTGGGTAGCCGCCCTTACTAACAGGCCGGTCTTTTGGTGTAGTGGTTGGGCCTTAGCTGTAATGTCCCCGTTTTTAGCACTTAACTTTTCAGTGATTGGTAGCCTATTCCCAGTGTGCTGTCGGCTGGTCAGTGGCAGAATTAGGGTTTCCAGCTGTTTGATGGGTTCTCTTGAAGATTCAAGGTTTTGCTTGTTGGAGTTTGGTTGTTTGGATTATGGATTCCTTCTGGGTTTTCAGAGAGCTTCGCTGAGGTATGACTTGCAACTGCGTCGGGCAACTTTTTCGGACTTACTATTTTTAGTAAGTTATGACGGCTACAGCTTGGAGTCGGGGATTTTGGATTGCGGATTCTTTCTGGGTTTTTAGAAAGCTTCGCAATGGTGTCGCATGCATTGCATTCTGAGCAACTTCTTGAATTTACTATTTTTAGTAAATTCTATTTTTAGCAGTGATCCAGTCAGCATCATCTCAACAGGCTTTCCTCTTCTGGCAGTTCAGTTGGTAATATTGTTTTGGCCTTTTGATGCATTTTCTGGAGAGATAAGTATTTTAATTAAAATAATGTTATATTTTAATATTATAACCCCTTGGCCTAGCTTCATGACTTTAAGTTGTTCTGAAAAAGGGGACCACATGGGTGGACGCATCATCAGGAGATATTTTAATATTTCTAACGTGAATAATTGCTTAAGAGAAATTGGACGCCAACCTTTGGAGAAGAATATGTTTTATTTTAAAGTGATTTTATCATTAAAGAAAAGGTACGCCATTTTGAAGGAGCAACCTAGTCAAAGTTAAAAACCTAAAAAGGTCTTGAAGTGGGGCGCACCTTCTAGAGGTTTCTAGGGATTCTCTCAAGGGGCTATATATGGAGGCAGTTGCTCTTCATTTTCTTATCTTATGTCTTGAATATTGTTATGCTACCGAAATGGTGCTGGACTGCTTCGAGGAATGAAAGCCTCCTAGCCTTGGCTCAACTTCGTGCTTGAGAGATAGCACCTAGTGGAGAAGTTTGCTTATGTTGAGTGGATTTTGTAGTGAGGTTTGCCTTGTAGTGTTGTTTGTCATTAGAAGTTCAGTTATTTTGCATTTTATGTCTTTTTCTGGAGTTGCTGATAACAGGGCTGAATCTGTAGTTTCACTCATAAATCAAAAAATAAAAATAATCTCATTTTGGGTATTGTGTCATTGCGTCTTATTGGTAGGGGCGCCCCTTTATGCACATTTGCAGATTTTATTGACAAGTATTGGATTTTATAGGAGCAAAGTCACCCTCCTTGAAGGGCCGTACCATGTTGGGTCTTCTTGGAATTTGTGCTAAATTATATACTTACTTTTGGGTCAGTTTCCTGTTTCCTACTTGGGCGCCATCATCTTAGGGAGCTTTAGCATTTGATTTGAGGTTGTTCGGGTAAGTATAGAGTGAGTTATGATCATTTTAGTGTGGTGTTAGGTTGCTGGTTTACATTTTAAAATGCAGATCTGTCTAAATCAGAATCATCAGTTTGGTCTCTGAGTGAAGTATTTGGTCTTGGCATTCTTGTTAAGCAAGGAGAATCCTCTTATTTGATGCAAGCTAAATTGTTCTAATCCTATGCTCTTGGCAGGCGATTTCTCTTCATATTGTAAGCTGAACAGTAGTACTGTCAGCATTTCTCTAATCTTGCTTATCATGTTTTGTAATGACTACTTTACATTCTGAAGTTGCATTGTATTTCTTTAAATCTCCGCCATATGGTCGCCTCTTTTCCGTACTGGATTGGGTAGCACATACTTGGTGTTGAGTTTGCTTTCAGCACTTGTAGTGGTAGAGATCCTCTGACCATATGTTCGTCCATCTTAGACACATTCTTGGTTAGAGTTACCTTTCAGCACGCCTTGAGATCCTCTGACCATATGTTCACCCATCTCGGGCACATTCTTGGTTAGAGTTACCTTCAGTTGCAGTTTGAATTAATGTACTGATGATCCTCTAGCCATATGACAGCCTCTCTCTTGTTAAGATTGAGTGCGCATTCTTGGCAACGAGTTAATTGTAACTGCTGGTTTGATTGAACTAACCCTAACGGGTGCTTTCTGCATTGTTGTGTACTTGGCAAAATTTGAAAAAATTGGTTTGGGATATTTCAGTAGATAGGGTTGCAAACCCTGAGGGACCCTCGCCATTATTGCCTAGGATAGTTACAATTCGTGGGGGACATTTTCTCCATGCCTTCCAAGAACATTTCCACACATGTACATACTATTTCAAGCACAATTCAAGAGGAAACGACACTCGATTAGTACAGGCAGTCCTTTCCACATACCAATCTTGGGATGGAGGCCATTGTTGCAGGTTTCAACACCTCTTTTGGGTGTATAATGGGTTGAAAAGAAAGTCAAAGGATTATATTATGAAAAACCCACAAACAACGCTAGCCAAAACTTGCAATGAGCACTTGTTTAGGCATCAAGATTTGTAGAAAAAAACCCACAGGTTTGTGGAGATCAAAGGACGAAACCCTATAGATCCTATGTCTGAGGATGGAAACCCTTCAACTAAAGGAGTGGTTTGACCAAGAGGTTGTGTTCGAGCTTTAATGGTGGTGGTTACTAGCGACATTGAGTTACTCGACACTTGTAGTTGTCAAGAGTGAATCCTTGCACATTCCATTGTATTGGCCTGTTGTTGCTATGTATGGGTCGTCTCCCTGACCTGTTAATGTAATGGTAGGTTAGGAAGCTCTCCTTTAGTCATTGACCACTTCGTAAATCTGAAATTCATTATTAATGTAAAAAGGGTGGTTTGAATTTGATTTGGCTAAAACTAGTAAATGTCTTGAAGGTACAATTTACCTTGATTTTGTGAGTCAATCCGCAATATCAGGGTTTGTTGTTATTTGTGTGAACGTAATGGAAATCTTCTAGGTTTTCTAGATGTAAGTAGAATAGATTAGGGTTTGTCATTTTAGGCTAAAAAAATGAAGTTTGAAGCATAATACTAGACTATTAAAGCTATTGTGTAAACACCAATATAATCTAGGGTCTCTAAGGTTTGTTTTTGAAATACCTAAGTCAAATATTAAATAGCAAAAATATTTTCCTTAATATTTAGGGTATCTAAGGTTTCAGTTAACACATTTAAATCTATCCTAAAATATTAGTGCTATTAATAGCTCAAGACATTATAGTGATATTAGAGCTAGTTTTATTGCTAGCCTATGAATCATGGGATCATTCTTCAAAATTTTAATTTATGGTGGAGTGACCTCTTCAGGATCCAATATTAACAAGAACAAAGGTGATGACAAGCAGCAGAGAACAATGGTTGGATTTGTTGATAGAACCCTCAGACCCACTTTCCTTAACAAAAAAAGATGAAGAGATTGCTACTCTCTCTCTCTCTCTCTCTCTCTCACACACACACACACACAATACTCTCTCAGCAGAGCTATGAGAAAAATTCCCTTTTCTACATTTTATGGTATTGATGAAGTCATCAGTAGAAGAAACTTTTAAATGGTTTGCAAAATACCATAATTTATCAAAAGATTTGAAGGCAGCTTTATTATCTGTAAAATATATAGAATTTTCCTTCCTAAACTGCCCAAGGTGGATAAAATCAAAGGGTGGATAAGTATAGAAAAAATAACCAAAAAAAAGCAGTCCAATTCCAACCAAGGCACATGGGAAAGAGAAAAGGTCTCTACAGAGTGGAGAGCATTTAGACCCAAAGCCACAACCAGCACCTCTAGATGTTACAAAGAAGATAAATGATGATGTCAGAAATGAAATCAGAAGATAATCATTCAATTCACGAATTTGGATTATTGGGATGACGAGATGTTGACTCCTTGTGGCTATGTTTGTTCTTCTTTCGTCTTTGTTTAAAATAGAAACAACAATGTTCTAATGTTTTAGGCTTGGGCTTCTCTTGTAATGAAAAAACAACCTTCTCAAGCCGCTTGCAATATCCTCTTGAGCAGATTCTAATTCATTCATATTTGGTTGTAAAAATGAGTGTTGTGCAAACGATTTTGTCTATAGATGCATAAATTGATTCTTCTTGTGCCATTGGTGGACACCAAAAACTGTTAAGCATTTGAATTTGTCCTTTTCAAAAGAATACAAAACAAAACATGTAACATAGAACCTTTCTTCAAACTAGAAGGGGAAGCTCCCTTGTAAAAATAAAAAATTAACTTAAACCCCAGAAGACTAGTTTATGGATGAACTTACAGTTTTCACATACACATAGTTTGCATTTAGGGGGTTTCCAACATGTAATAGAAAATACAATAATCTGCCACATGTATTTTTTCTTCCCAGGTATGGGCACAAGACTTAACAATTCCTCCACACACAAACAAGCAATTTTATATCTTTGACTCCATCATCAAGTTAACTTATTGCAACACAAACACACATGTTCTTGCTAAATTGCACAAACCAAAAGGAATGTGCACTCGAGAGCTGAATTGAATATTTTGACTACACATACAAAAGATAAGATTTCATAAATTAATCACCTGAATGTTTTTAAAAAAGTTACAAATATCCAAATTAACAACAATCAAAATACAAAGCCTGCAACTATTGGCAATTCACATTCAGTCAATAAAATCCTTCACTCAAAATGATTCGATGAATATGAAACAGTTGCACATTGAATAAAATTTCATCACACACAAGGAGAGCATGAACAATAAACTTTTGAACAAAGTGTTGCAAAATCTACCATTTATTTGTCTTAAATACTAGAGTTTCAGAGTATCACTTAGAGAACTGTATTCCCTCTAAATATAAAATTGCTTAAAACTAAAAATTGTATGAAAATTTAAAATAGTCTCAAATAAAGCTCATCCACAAGATAAAGTTTATCCTCTGAAAATAAGCTATGCTAAAATAAAATATAACTTGTTCTGGAATATCCAAAATAAAGAATAATTCCACCCAAAATAATATAAAACTCTTCTAAACTTAAAACAGTTTCAAATAAAGCTCATCCACAATCACTGAGAGGACTATGCTGGTTGCTCTGATGGGGAAGTGAACTCTTGCTGATCTGGATCTCTTGCTTTCTTCAACCGATATTCCCTAGATCTTGATTGTGGCCTTCACTATCTCTGGCTCCAGTAAAGCAATATTGCAAAGCCTCAACTCGTGGATGTTGAGCATTTGTCATTTTCCATAATCAAAATTTCATACTTTTGCTGCCATTATTCTTCAAACTGAATGATTTTTATCAATTCCATCAGTTCATCCATCCCCTCCTCGCTAGGTCTTCCTTTCAATGCTGAATGAAGTGGTTTTCCAACTCACCTTTCTCCCTTATGTTGTCTTTTGGAGAAGGAGGGATGGAATCTAGGAATGAATTAGTTTCATATTTCCTCCCAATTTATTATTCATTTCTTTCAAATAATTTACAACTAGGGTTGTCTCAACAAAGAACTTGCCAGATCCATATCAGTCAAAAGAATGATTTAACCGTTAAAGAGATTTGCCTTGTGATTTGACCAGAATTGCAAGCAATAAAGAGCACAAAGGAATTAGCCACAATTGTATTAGATATTTGTAGATTGCAATCATATGTAGAGAAGCTTCTAGGCAAAAGGAAGTTTCTAATACAATAAAGAGAAAAGGAAGCTCAAAGAGGAAGATACATGTACAATAAACTTTAAGAACAAGGAAGTTTTTATAGCAGGATTGAGATATCTACAAATAACAAGAATATGCTATAAAAATAGAACATAACCCTAGTGACAAATATAGCCCATATGACTTAAGATTACCATGCTCTCCTTGTTTAGGGGAATTTGTCCTCAATTTCTCTTTGTAGATGTGGAAAGTGCTGCTCAAGTATGTTTGGGTCATCAGCCTACTTTGAGTTGGCCAAGATCCTTACCTCCTAATGTGCCGACTCATAATGCTTACGATCACATTCTCAACTTCATTTATCCCAAGCTAAGAATGAAGAGCCTACCCGAAGAATTTTCTTAAACCTGCTGCAAAATGGGAAGGCCCATAGAAAATAGCTTTGATCATATGATGATGCTAAGATTTAATTTTTCTCTTATAAAAATAAAACCAGACCATATTAATATCATCACTTGAAAAATGTGGAGGAATTCAATGTCGATCCCGAAGCTCTTTATATTAGGAGTCCAGACATTAGGAGACTTGAGCTGGCATTTCCCAACATCTTTGTATCTCAAATAATACTATTCAAATGGCATCTGGAACTGGTAACGTGATTATATGACACAAAGTGGAATAATAGCCGATTAGTTCTAGTTCTAGTTCTAGTTCAAGTATAAGCTCAAACATTAAAAAAAATGTTCATAATTTACTAACTGTTTGTAACTTTGTATTCCATTGTAAAGTTTATTTTTGTCTCCTTCCAAGTATATATCTGGTCGTTTGGCAAATGTGGCATTGACATGAGTTCTTTTTGTCTATCAGTCTGAGAATTCGGGTAAGGAATTATGTGATCAACTTCATTGGTTTACCTTGACACCTCAATTAAAAGCATCTTTCTATGCGACTTACCTTAAATATCATTGAGAGCGAATTGAGAGAAGTTACTTCAATCATCAATAAGAGATCATTTTTTCCACACTGTCTTCAAACATTTACTCTATATAAGAATTCAAACCAGAAACTTAATTGTAGTACCTAAGCGTCAGGCAGAGGCCTTTCCATCTTGTTGAAGCATTGTCTTGACTTTTTCACCCTGGTGATGAGTTGAGAAGCGAAACCCAAAACATCAATTATTGGACATTCTATGCACTTGGATCCAAAAGCATTTAGTAAAACAATACACTGCTGGCAAACCACTCTCAAAGCTTAGAAAAGAAAGTAGTGTTTTTTTTTAAAGCACCGTGTGTGCATATTATTTCTTGCAGGCATGAGAATTTGACTGATAAAATTGGTTATTTTGGTGCAGAAATTGGGAGCTTCTAGCCCCGTGGACTGGGGCAAGCATCACAGTTCCAGCTAAGTATATAGTTGGAGACAAAGACTTGGTATACACTAGCCCTGGTATCAAAAACTATGTCCATGGAGGAGGCTTAAAGAAAACTTTTCCCTTCCTTGAGGAAGTAGTTGTTATTGAAGGTGGGCATCACTTCATTCAACAAGAGAAACCACATGAAATTTCTCGGCTCATTCTTGAATTTTTTAAGAAATTCAAATTGCCAGCTGCGTGAACTGTTGAAGCTCTTCAAAGTCGTAATCTATAAAATTCTAAGAGTAAGCCTGTTTGAAATTTTAACTAGCCCATGGACCAATGCTGTGCTTGGACACAATCATCAATTAGATAGAAAAAGAATATTTTTGATCAACTTGTCACCGACATGATCTTGTGTTCATTGGTATGGACAAAAGTTCTATATTAAAAAATAGTATATCCGTTTCTATCAATAAATTCTTTCAATGGATATATGTGTAAGACAATATTAAAAAATTTAAACTGTATCTTGTCCTACACCCACGTCCATTGAAAGAATCCTCCTATCAGCAAGTTCTAATGTGAGACATGGGTATTTTTTATCCTTGCATTTAAATGAACCTCCTCCTTGCATGGTGCCAGTCTAATCTGGGTTGCCTTGATTTTTCAATAAGCTGGTCAAACCCAGTTAAAAGCTGGTCAAACTGGGAAAAAAAAGCTGTATTTTTAAAAAAAAGGGGTTTAAAATATATGCAATTCAAGAAACTACTGGCTTTGTTGAACCGTATTGTCTATGCAGCCAACAGAACGCACATTTGACTATATTTATTAATTAATTAAAAATAAAAAATGAATGCATTTTGAATTTTGAATTAATTAATAAATACAGTCAAATGTGTGTTCTGGTTGGCTGCATAGACGTTGCCTTGTTGAACAGGCCATGAGTTTTTGCATTTCAACAAACCTCTAATAATATTTGAAGGTTTTTTCTGATATTTTAGTGTCTTCTAATTTATAACATGTTTTTCCCGTTTTAAGCTCATATAATTGAATTGCATAAAGTTAATATGTAGTAAATCTTTTTTAAGTTAATGTTATTAAAAGCTGAAGTACAATTGTTGTGAGATGTTTAAATGTAATCATCATTTGAGATGGATGACTATGATTTATATAATTAGGCCTCCCAATAATCTCAATGCCCTTTTCTTGGGAATATGTCTCTAGATTTTATGATACTTTTTGGTTCTATAAATGATCAAAGTTTAAAATATCAAATTCATTATTATTGCAAGAAGCAAATATTGTTATTTTGGTCTAGATGACCTTTTTTTGCTAACTTACATATACAAGTAGTCAAAATAAATATCTATATTGTAGTTTCACTTTTTTATTTCACTAAGAACTAAGATATCAAAACAAGTAGTTTCACGTTAAGATTACCAATATTCTCAAATTCATCACATGTTTCACTAAGAACTAATATTTCAAAACAAGTGGTTTCATGGTAAGATACCAACATTCTCAAATTCTTCACATGTTTCACCAAGGAAAATTGGAGAGGAATTAAGGCTTCATACATGAATTGAGTTTAACTATATTTTTAGATATATATTTGGGTTTATATTTTCCTATAGAAGTGGATTAGTACCTCGTAGAAGCTAATTGTGATGTCCAAGACAACAATAATTACGTTGCTTGAGTTGCTATGTATATAAGTAGACAAGTTTTAAAATTGTTTTATTTGTCTCACATCTTGATAATTTGTTTGTTGGATTTATGAGGTGGTAATAATTTAAAGATGAAAGAAAGATTATATTATCTCCATTGGTCTTATACACAAACAAAATTAAACAAAAGTTGTGTTTCATCTATCCAATTCATCATTCTTTCAAGAAGCAAAGATTGTAAAGTTTGGTCTAAATAATCTTATTTTATTGACTAATTTATCTATTCAAGTAGTCAAAATAAATTGTAATCTGACTAACTTGTCACAAAAGAAAGGATTTAAAACACATGGCTTCATGATAAGAAGATTATTGATACCCTCAAATTGATCACAAGTTTTAAATCAATTCAAAGAGGAAGCTAAGGTTAAGAAACCACATACATTGTAGCTAAGGTTTTTCTCTAGTTTTGCAAATCTTAACTACAACTAGGCTAACGCTAAAACTATCATATTTCCTCAAGAGAAATAGAGCATGAGGACTTAGGAGCAAGTGAGAATAGTTGACGATAAACTTTATATCAGGATTCTTGAGGAGGAGCCCCTATCCGAGGTGTAGGCTGGTATGAAGGTTATTGGAAACAACATCAAACGACAAGTTAGTTTTCAGGATTCCCAAGGAGGAGGAACCCCTATCTGAGGTGTAGGCTGAAAGTAGCTTACTGGCAACAACACTTGAGCGACAATCTTTATTTCTAATTTCCCAAGGAGGAGGAACCCCTATTCGAGGTGTAGATATGAAAGAAAGACTATTAATAACAACAAACGATAAACTTTATTTCTAAATTCCCCAGGAGGAACCCCTATCTGAGGTGTAGATATGAAACAAGCTTATTAAAACAAATAAATTTGGGACAACAAATTGCATGAAGGACCTCTGGAGTGCATATTGACAATGGACAACTATGCACAATATTAACTTCTCTTCAAATTAGAGGGGAAGCTCCCTATTGTGCTGATATGCATGAAAAAATAAAGTATTCTAAATTCCTATCTTTTTGACTCAGCTGGTAGAGGCACAAGGTTAAGAAACCAAATACATTGCAGCTAAGGTTTTCTCTAGTTTTGCATATCTTAACTACAACTAGGCTAATGCTAAAACTATCCTATTTCCTCAAGAAAATCAGAGCATGAGGACTTAGGAGCAAGTGGGAATGATTGACGATAAACTTTATAACAGGATTCCCAAGGAGGTGGGACACCTATCCGAGGTGTAGGCTGAAAGTAGTTACTAGAATCAACACTTAAATGACAATCTCTATTTCTAAATTTCCAAGGAGGGACTCCTATCCGAGGTGTAGATATGAAAGAAAGATTATTAATAACAACATCAAACAATAAACTTTATTTCTAAATTCCCAAGGAGGAGGGACTCCTATCCGAGGTGTTGATATGAAACAATATTATTTAAAACAAATAAATATGAGACAACAAATTGCATGAAGGAAACAAAGTGAACCAATACAAAATAGCAATATTACACGGCAAGGTGGCTCAACAATTTTGTTATCACAGCAAAAGTTAAAATACAATGAGCAAGAATGCTCTTATTTATAGAACCCAAAGGAGTAGGGAACCCTAAAATCTCCTTGAGTTAACATTCAGCCTTGCAAGCATGCAAGATTTATTCTTAAACCTAAATGTATGCAACTTAACAGTTAATTGGAAAAACTACCTTAGTTAACTGATTCTAAACTAAACTAATTGGACTTTGCAACATGTGAGTCATTATTAATATGAGTCAACTGATAATTAACATCAGTTAACTAAATCCTAACTGAAAGTTCTACATAGGTGACTCCAAAATAGATGTGCACAAAAGGTGGGACAACGAGCTAACTTGGAAAGAGGCATCAACGGCTGTGTCAAATGTCTATCTTGAAGAGGTGGGACATCCTATCCACTGGTTGTGATCTCGAGCAATTAACTCCTCCAAGAAGTTGTTAATTGCCTCATCATCTGGAGGTCGTCACATGTATCAACTATCAATTCACTACTTGTCAGCAACTTGAGCAATCCTAGAAATAATTGCACACTTCAACTGGAAACTCACTCCTTGGTAACTTTGGCGGCTCCGTAACTGGAGTGATGATCTATGTTTCTTCTGTAACTTGAGGCTTTTGATGGTTTTCTTGATTCTTCTCAATGAAAGAGTGTCGTATGATGAAACCACAAAGTTTGACTGCGAACACTCTAGCTGTGAGAAATGCACACGAACTCATCGCACGCAGAATTCCAACTGTATTCAACCCTCTAAACTGGCCTTGGAAGGATATCAGCTATACGAGGTATGAAACCATGTGGACTTTGAGTGACTACGCCTATAAAATTGTCTGAATCAACCCTTTGGATGCGCTTGATGCAAATCGATGTCAACTTTTCTTATGAAATCTTGAATCAAGACCAATTTGGTCTCGAATTTAGTATGAGTGAACTACATTATGAAAAACTAGTTTGTTGACTGTAAACACGGCTATGTTCTGATAGCTTTTCTGGTGAGGCTAAAAATGGCAGCGAGGCTAAAAATACCCTGTCGAGGGGCAATTTTTTACAAAAAATTCTGAGACATGGGTTTTGTAGAGAAAGTGTTTCTAAGCAAACCCACAACGATAGAAATTTGAAAAAAATGCCTTTTGTTTTGGCATGCGAAGACTTTTTGAAACAAAAGAAGTGGGGGCAGTAGGGGCACTAGGGGCTATTTTTCTTGAAAAAAAATTGGCATATGGGTTTTGTAGGCGCCAATGTGCTGATCAAACCTAGTTTCTCCATTTTTTGAAAAATTGACTTATTCACTCGCATGCAAAAGAATTTTCGAAAAAAAGCACAATACTTCAAAAAGAGAAGTAATGGGACATTTTTCTTGAAAAAATCTGGAACATGGGTTTTGTTGCCACTTGAGAGTTGATCAAACCTAGATTCTTCGTTTTTTGAAATATTGACTTTTTCACCTGCATGCAAAAGAATTTAAAAAAAAAACACAATACTTCAAAAAGAGAAGTAACAGGACAGTTTTCTCGAAAAATTCTGGAACATGGATTTTGTTGTCGATGATGAATTGAGTGAACCCAGATGATCAGATTCTGAAAAAGATGTCGTTTACTTTGACATGCGAGAGAAAACCTAAGACAAGGATAGAAGAATTTTGAGAGAGAAAATAGAAAGTATATTCTGCCTCTGAAAATGATGCCTATGCCTTGAATTGTGTATGATGAAGTCTGGAATGCATGCACTGAAAATATGAAGTCTCAAAAATAATTCCTCTGAACAATCTGGACCTAGCACTGCGAAGAACACTGAACAATGTCACATGTAGCGCCTTCAGATCTTGCTTGCACGAGAAAATGTGTGTTTTCCTTCAACCCGTGACGAGAATGATGGATGCCCAAATGCCTTAATAAATAAAATTTATTAATAAAGGCGTCACCTTGCATGCAAAATCCTAAATTTGGGCAACACTATTGGACCCCAAATTCAGTTAACTGAACAAGATAAAACCCTAAAATGGGCGCCATCCTTCAAGCACAAAAAAATTCACCACATTCAAGTCATTTTGAGGTCGACTCAAAAGTGAAACTAGATTTTTAAAATTATTTTAATTTAAGTTCAAAAACTCCAGTTATAGGGCAGCCAAGTCACTTTAGTTCAAAAAGTTAAAGTTTGACTTTGGGTGCCATTACTCCAAACTTAAAACTTTTTTGAAATTTTCATTTGTAAACATCATCGGAGCCTATGTTTGATCACTGATTCTGATTGACTGATGTATCCAGTAGACTGGCTGACAGTTTCATTGATGAGCAGGATCAAAACTAAGAAGGGGCTCCCTGGGGTTACAAATCCTAATTCTAACTTTTGAGCCTTCAAAATTTTAGGTGCCCCTGGCCTCCAGGGGCACTTTTTCTCACCAAACAGTCAAATTTTCATCATTTTGAACTTGATTTTGGCCTCACTTCATTCTGCATTTTCTAGCACTTGACAAAATCTTCAGAGCTGACTGACAGGCTCACTGTGGAGCTGGCTTATTTATGAAGATGATCTCCTGGAGAGTACAAACCCCAAATCCTCCATTTGACAGGTCAAAAACTTGGGCGTTGTTGGCCTCAGGGGTGCTTTTTCTTCCAGAGTTAGCCATTCTTGCAATGTGTTGATTCTCCATTCAATCTTCGGCTATCGACTACTGACAAGTCTTCTAACCTAGCTGAGATATGCAACGGAAAGCTAGAAGCATCACAGACAGGATGAGCACTTGAGCTAATCCAAACAACTACATTTGAGGGCCCAAAACCTTGGGTGCCCCTAGCCTCCAGGGGTGCTTTTGTGCTTTTCTGACATTTTGACCATGATAAAAATATTACGTTTGACTCCTGATTCCGACAGTTCAACAACTCAGATTAACCCATTGATGGATTTGTTGTGAAGCCTGATCAAGTCTGAGACAAACATCCTAGGTATCATTTGATCAAAAATTTCCATTGGGTGCCTCAAAATTTTGGGCGCCCCTGGCTAGCAGGGGTGCTTTTCTACTCCAATGTTAATCAAAATTTCATCAATTTCATCTCCCTCGTTCTTCATTCAATCTCGAATTTTAGGTGTTAGATAGGTCTCGTAGACTTATGAATGGATTCATCTCAAAGCTGGTAGGATACTGAGCAGATGCCTTGAAGAAGACAGCTTCTGAAAACCACATCTGGTTACCCAAAATGATGGGCACCCCTGGCCAGCAGGGGTGCTTTTGCCTTGGTGATCTTCAATTCAACCTCCATTTTACATGTCCATTCGCTCAACTGCCGCTACCATTTGTCAAATCCTACAAATTGGCGAACAAATCCATTACAAAGATGAGTTGAAGCTGAGAAGATCATTTGGAGATAGTCAATGCCAAAAACGAACATCTGATGCCTTGAATTCTTGGGAGCCCCTGACCTACAGGGCTCACTTTTATTTCCAGACTTGGAATATTTTTTCATTTTTCACCATTTGAAAATCCCCTCCACCGCAAAGCACCTTTTTCAGCATCTTTTTCCACAGAATCTTCATTGAAGAGTTCAAGGCTTAGATTTTAACACCTGGTACTAGCCAACTACCATTTACGACTTTAGAGGTCCTAACTTTTCTCCTAAAAAAGTGAAAACAACCCACTAGACTGAAGCTGACTTTTTCTTGATTTTGACTTCACCACTGTGATCATGAAGTGAAATAAGCCAATCAAAATAATTTTCAGTCAGTTTTGACAAGATCCAATTTTTAGGGTTTTTCCTAAAAATAGGGGCCCAGAAACCCTAATTTTCAAAAATTTCAAATTTTGCCAGTATCTTCTAGACATTAAACCCACAAAAACCCATGCTTGGTTTGACCAAAAACTGACTTTTGACGACAATTTTACAGGATTTAGACCATTTTAATCAAAATGCCTTAATGACGCAAAATTTTTGTTTTGGGTACAACACATATCACACAAATGAATGATCAACCAGATTTATATTAAAAAAGTGAACCAATATAGAATAGCAATATTGCATAGCAAGGTGGGCACAACAATTTTTTATCACAACAAAAGTTGAATTACAATGAGCAAGGGTGCTCTTATTTATAGAACCTCAAAGGAGTAGGGAACCCTAAAATCTCCTTGAGTTAACATTAGTCTTCCAAGCATGCAAGATTTATTCTTAAACCTAAATATGCAACTTAACTATTAATTGGAAAAACTACCTCAATTAATTGATTATAAATTGAACTAATTGGACCTTGCAACATGCGAGTCCTTATTGATATGAGAGTCAATGAATAACTAACATCAGTTAACTAAATCCTAACTGAAAGTCCGACATAGGTGACTCCAAAATAGACGTGCACAAAGGTGGGACAGTGAGTTAACTTGGAAAGAGGCATCAAGTTAACTGTTGTGTCAAATTTCTATCTTGAAGAGGTGGGACGTCCTGTCCACTAGTTGTGATCTTGAGCAATTAACTCCTCCAAGAAGTTGTTAACTGCTTCATCATCTAGAGGTCATCACATGTATCAACTGTAAATTCATTGCTTGTCTGCAACTTGAGCAATCCTAGAAATATCTACACACTTCAACTAGCAGTTCACTAACTAGTAACTTTGGCAGATCTGTAACTGGAGTAATGATCTCTATTTCTTCTACAGCTTGATGCTTTTGACGCTCTTCTTGATTCTTCTCAATTAAGGAGTGTTGCATGATGAAACCACGAAGTTTGACTGCAAATACTCTAGCTATGAGAAATGCTCCTGAACTCATTGCACATGCAGAATTCCAATGGTGTTCAACCCTCTAAACTGGCCTTGAAAGGCTATCAAATATACGAGGTATGAAACCATATGGATTATGTGAACTTGGAGCGTCTACGCTTGTCAATCAACCCCCAGATGCACTTGATGCAAATTGGTGTCAGCTTTTCTTATGAAATAGTGAATTAAGACCGATTTGGTCTTGAATTTAGTCTGAGTGAACTGCATTCTGAAAAACTAGCCTATTGACTATAAACACGGCTATGTTCTAACAACTTTTTCAGTGAGGCTAAAAATGGCTTCTGGGGAGGCTAAAAAATAGCAGGGACAATTTTTATGAAAAATTTAGAGACGTGGGTTTTGTATAGAAAGTATTTCTAAGCAAACCCACAACGTCAGAAATTCGAAAAAATACCTTTTGCCTTGGCATGCAAAGACCTTTTGGAATAAAAGCTGCAGGGGCAATAAGGGCACTGGGGGCAATTTTTCCTGAGAAAAACTGGCACATGGATTTTTTCGCCGCTTGAGAGCTGATAAAACTCAATTTCTTCGTTTTCTCAAAAATTGACAGTTTCACCTACATGCAAAAGAATATTCAGAAAAAAGCACAATACTTCAAAATGAGAAGTAATGAGGCAATTTTCTCAAAAAAATTGGAACATGGATTTTGTAGAACGTTGTACTGATCAAACCTAGATTTTTCATTTTTTGAAATATTGACTTTTTGACTGGCATGCAAAAGAATCTTCAGAAAAAAGTACAATACTTTAAAATGAGAAGTAACAGGGCAATTTTCTTGAAAAATTCTGGAACATGAGTTTTGCTGCCAATGTTGTGTTGAACAAACCCATATGACCAAAATTGTGAAAAATGTCGTTTACTCTGACGTACGAGAGAAAACCTAAGACAAGGATAGAAGAGTTTGAGAGAGAAAATAGAAATAATATTCTACCTCTGAAAAATGATGCCTATGCCTTGAATGAAGTTTGATGAAGTCTAAAATGCACATGCTCAAAAGATGAAGTCTGGAAAATAATCCCTCTGAGCAATCTGGACCTAGCACTGCAAAGAACACTAAAAAATATCACCTATAGAGCCTTCAGACCTTGCTTGCACGAGAAAATATGTGTTTGCCTTCAACCTGTGATGAAGAAAATAGGTGCCCAAGTGCTTTAGTGATTAAATTTCATGAATTAAGGCGTCACCTTCAATTAAATCCTAAATTTAGTATGAAATAACCTCATTGGACCTTAATTTAGTTAACTGAATGAAGATAAAACCCTAAAATGGGTGCCACCTAGCATGCATAGAGAAATTTTCCACATGTAAGAAAAATGAAGTCATTTTGAGGTCGACTTAGAAGTGAAACTGGAGTTTTAAAGTTATTTTAAGTTGAGTTCAAAAACTCCTCCATTATAGGGCGGCCAATGCACTTGAGTTTCAAAAGTCAAAGTTTGACTCTAGGTGCCAACTCTCCAGACTTAGAATTTTTTTCGAAAATAGCCTTTGCAAACGTCACTGAATCCTATGTTTGATCATTGATTCTAAGTGACTGATGTATCCAGTAGACTGGCTGAAAATTTCCTTGAAGAGTGGGATCAAAACTGACAAGGAGCTTCTTGAGGCTGCAAACCCTGATTTTGACTTCTGAGCCTTCAAAATTTTGGGCGCCCCTGGCCTCCAGGGGCACTTTTCTCCACCAGACTTAGTCAAATTTTCATCATTTTGAACTTGATTTTGGCCTCACTTCATTTTGCTTTTTTCGGTACTTGACAAATCTTTAGAGTTGATTGACAGGCTCACTACAGAGTTGGCTTGATCTGAACATGATTTCCTGAAGAGCATAATCCCAAAAAACATCATCTGACAAGTCAAAAACATGGGAGCCCCTAGGCTCCAGGGGCTCTTTTATTTCCATATAGCCATTTTTGCAACTAGTTGAATCTTCATTCAATCTTCAGTTGTTGACTACTGGAAAGTCTTCTGACCTGGTTGAGATATGCAATTGAAAGGTTGAAGAATTCTGCACAGGATTATCATTTGAGCAAACCCTAACAACTATAATTAAGGGCTCAAAACCCTAGGCGCCCTTGGTCTCCAGACTCTTTTTGCTCTAAACTCACAATTTGACCTTGACTTTAACCTCCTGTTTGACTCTTGATTCCGGTCGTTTGGCTACTTTGATTCATCCACTGACGGACTCATTGTGAAGCCTGATCAAGTATGAGACAAACATCTTAGGTGTCATTTTCTCAAAAAGCTACATTTAGTGCCTCAAAAGTTTGGGTGCCCTAGCCTCCAAAGGCTCTTTTCTCTACCAATGTTAATCAAATTTTCATTAATTTCATTTCCTTCGTTCTTTGTCTGATTTGCAATTTCGGACATTAAACAAGTCCCATAGACTTGTAATTAGATTCATCACGAAGCTAATAGAATGCTGAGCAGATGCCTTGAAGAAGAAAACCTCTGAAAACCACATTTGGTTGCCCAAAATGATGGGTGCCCTTGGCCAGTAGGGGCACTTTTATTTTCATAGTTAGCCATTTTTCAAACTTATTGATTCTCCATTCAATCTGCAAATTCAAGTGTTAGACAAATCTTCTAGACTGGCTAGTAGGCTCATCGCGAAGCTAGAAGAATTTCGGAGAAGGCTTCTTGGAAGTGGCAAACCCCGAAAAGTTGATCTGAGCCTTTGAAACCTTGGGAGCCCTTGGCTAGCAGGTTCTCTTTTATTTCCAGACTAAAAAAATATTTCTATGATTTTCTCCTTGACGAGAATCCCCTATGTGACAAAGCATTATTTTGAACATTTCTCGCCATAGAATCTTTGTTGGAGCATTTTAAGCTTAGATTTCAACACCTAGTATCTAGCCATCTGCCATTGTTGACCTTAAAGGTCCTAACTTTTCTCTTGAAAAAGAGAAAACAACCCACCAGACTTAAATTGACTTTTTCTTGATCCTGACTTCACCACTGTGATCGTGAAGTGATAAGCCAATTAAAATAATTTTCATTCAATTCTAGCAAGATACTATTTTTAGGGTTTTTTCCTAAAAATAGGGGCCCAAAAACCCTAATTTTCAAATTTTTAGTATTACCTAGATAGTAAACCCACAAAATGTCCATACTTTGTTTGACCAAAAATTGACTTTTGACGACAATTTTACAAGGTTTAAACCATTTTAATCAAAATACCTTAATGAAGCAAAAAAATTGTTTTGGGGTACAAGAAATTTCATACAAGAATTGAGTTTGGATGGTTTTAATCCTATTGATTTTGGTTCATACTTGCATATAGAAGTACACTTGGTGTATCTTAGGATTATAGAAGTCAACAACTATGCCAAAGATAACAATAAACACATTACTTGTGTTGCTATGCACTTAAGTAGATGAATATAGTAATTGTTGAATTTGTAGGATTTATGGTGTAATGATAAAAGTTGAAAGAAATATTTGTTCATGCTTGTTGGTCTTATACATGGTCAAGTTCAAACAATAAAATGTGTTTCTTACATCCAACCCATCATTCTTGTAAGTGAAGATTGTATAGTTTGGCTTAAACAACTTATTTTACTAAATTGTATGTATAAGTAGTCTAAATAAACTCTTTGTAATCTAACTAATTTTTCACAAGAGCTATGTTCCAAAATATGTGGCTGCATAATAAAAGGTTATCAATATTAAATTTTCCAAATACTTAACTAGGTTAAATCCAAGAAGAATCCAAGGGTCCATACATAAATTGGGTTTGGATGGTTTCTCGCCTATTGATTTACTTACTTTTAAAAGTAAGCTTGTCAACTCTTGGGATTATAGAAGCCAACTAAAATGTAAGAAATACTAATAATCACATGAGCTTTTATGCACTTAAAGTAGTTGACTAGTTTATTACTTGTTAAAATTGTCTTGTACTATGCTTTAAAATGTAAGAAATACTAATAATCCAAGAAGAATCCAAGGGTCCATACATAAATTGGGTTTGGATGGTTTCTCGCCTATTGATTTACTTACTTTTAAAAGTAAGCTTGTCAACTCTTGGGATTATAGAAGCCAACTAAAATGTAACAAATACTAATAATCACATTTCTTGAGTTTTTATGCACTTAAAGTAGTTGACTAGTTTATTACTTGTTAAAATTGTCTTGTACTATGCTTTAATATATTTGTTGGATTGGTGTATTCATAAAAGATGAATGAAAGAAGAAATTATATAATGTTCATAGTGACAAAACATGTAATCTAAATAGGATGTATGGTGGTAAGGATAAATTAATAATTAATGGAAATATAAAGTATGGTAGTAAAGAAAACTTAGGGGAAATTATAGAACTCTATTCTAAGTCTATAGTTCTAGTCTTAATAAAAGAGAGAACAAGCCATGGGAAAATTGTAAGCTCTTGGTCATATCTATCAAGTTCATGTAGTTTTTTAAGCTTACAATCTTTGTGGAGTAATGGCATTCTTATAGAGGGTTCTCTCAAATGTAGCTTTATCTTTTAATATTCTAAGAGAACGGGGAGGAGATATATGTGAGTTGAATTTGCATGAATCAATTTTGGACTTGAGGGATTAAATCATCTAGGAATAAAAACTTGAGACTTAGATGGGCTTCCCTATAATATTTTTTCAAAGTCGCCTAGATGAGTAGTTGGTATGGTTTTTATTCTTAACAATATTCTATCACATTCTCAATACTCGACAACAACTAATATTTATGACTTCAATTTTTGTGTTTAGTAATATTGGAGATTATGTATACTTTTTATGTTTTTAGCAACACCAAAACTTAATTTTTTAAACAAATTGAATATTATCATGTTGGAGTTGATTCCTTAACCCTATAATTCCCAAGGATCGCCTGCAATCAAACACTTGCCACAAAAAGAGAGAAAAAACAAATGAATTTCTATGTAGACCAAAGACACTTGATCCAAAACATGGATCTTTATGAATATGCATTTATTCTAATGAATTGATACAATAATGAATCCTTATGAAAGGAAAAAGTAAAAAACAAAAAAACCCTAAATGAAATCCTAGGTGAGGATACAAATAAATCATGACATGTGTCCCAATCTTATGAATTTAGACAAAAAAATATGACTTAAGTAAGCATAAGTAGCTAGTGTGAAAAATGGCTTAATTACTTAAATAATTAATTAAGAAAATACTTGTTTACTTTAACACCCATCCTTAAGTGTAACTTAGGGAAAAGTTAAAACCTCTAATGATGAATGTTGAAAAAATAAAAGATTGATCTCGACAATTAGGTTTGATAAGGTATCCATGCACAAATGAAAAAGATCTCATAATCTGAGAAAAGAAAACCTCACGGGAAAAAATCTTCTCTGAAAGAGAGAAAGACATATGAAGGACTAAGAAGCCTCCAAAACAATGTCCCAAAAAAATATGAACATTAAGAATACCATTGAAGCATGAAGAAGTTGCAAATAATTATCAAAAGATAGTTTTCTATAGTGATGAAACTAAAGAACCTCCTCTAAAACTAGGATAAAGATCAAGATCAAAGAGAGAAAATTTTGCGTGAGTGACCCCAACGACACTACTTGAACTATGATTAGATGGGAAAAAAGGAAACAATATGACAATCGAAGATAATAGGTGGCACACCAATCTGCACGGGTGACTTCAATGACACTACTCAACCAATACAAAGAATATTGCAAGTCAAAAATATAAGTGCCAATAGCTTGAAGAAATTGATCAACTAAGAATGGAAAGTCGCTTCTATAAAAGAAGAATGCAAAAGTGTATATGATATGTGTTTCATCTCATTGAAATTTATGTGTAACCAACCATTTCATTTTCTTAGTATAGAGGAACAAATACTAGATGCATAGTTCACTCCAAATCAAAATCAAGGAAGCACTAGCACTAACAATATGAAACTCTCTCGGGTTGGTATGGGCCCTTCCTTCACCCTTTAACTCGTGAGATTTGGAATCAGGTTCCCCCCATCATCTATTGGTGTCTTTGGAAGGAGAGGAACAACAAGATTTTTAGGAATATTGAGATGAGCCCTAAAGAGGTCTTTGGTATAGGGCAAAGGCTAATTTTGGAAAATATTTTGATCTTCAGGGGGAAAATCCCAGAAAAAGCTCCTGGTGAGTGGGAAATTAAAATGGCTAATGCTTGGCACTAGAATCTTGATGCTAACTCCTACGATGACACTAGGTCCCAAGAAAGACGGGATATTGTCTGGAAAGCCCCGAACCATGGCTGGCATAAACTAAATTTTGATGGCGCCACCAAAGGCAACCCGGGCAGGGCAAGCATAGGAGGCATAATCAGAGAATACAGGGGCAAGTTTGTTGCTGGTTACTCGAGGGTATAGGAATTCAGTCATCCATGACTGCGGAAGCTAGGGCGCTGCTAAAGGGGGTCCAGTTAGCTGTCACTCTAGGGATAAGGAACCTGCACATTGAAGGGGATTCTAAGTCTGTGGTTGACGTTGTTAATTAGGGAAAATTACTTGGTTGGAGTACTAGGGACATTTTGTTAGACATATTTCATTTGGTGGCTAAGTTGAATATGAAGATTACCACCCACATTTTTTGGGAGGGTAATCAAGTTGTTGATGCAATGGCTAACCTGGGTTCCCATTGGAGAGATTCTAAGTGTTGGAGGAATTTGGGGAACTTACCACCGGGAATACAAGGTTTAATCCTTAAGGAGCAGGACACGTGTATTGTTCACAATGATATGTAATCTTGAGATTGTGTTAGCTTTCTGGGGGGTCCACATACTTGTCTATTGGGTGATGTGGATGGATTTAAATGTTGAGGTGTTAAAATTGTGGCATAATTTTAATAAAGGGGTGGAGATCGATATTAAAGAGTTAATTATGAGGAGGAGTGGGGAGTACAACCAAATAATGACTAAATTGGGACATACCTTACGCAATATTTATTTGTAGTCTTGTCTCAGCATTCACATATCCTTGCTGATTTTTAAATTAAAATTTGATGTGACTAATAATTATGATGTGAAGCTCTTCCCTTGTCCTATCAACTCTGCTAAAAATTTGCTAATAATAGATGGATGGATTTTAGGGAATTCTAAATTTGACCCCGTGGCTAAACTTTTTCGGCATTTGTGCAAAGGAAACATGGAAGGAAAACCTTCCAATATCATAATTTCTTGCAATCCTAGCCGTAGGTGTCTCAAGATTTCCATTAATGGGAATGTGGTGATTTCCTTTTGGGATTTAACTCTTCAAGCGTGTGTCCAACACACCGTCTTGATTGTTTGAAGCAGTCTTGTTTGGCTTAAAACTGGAAGTGTTTGGGCGACCTTTCACTTTGTCAAAAATTATAACATTTTACTCTCACAAGTTTCTTGGTTTTCTAGTGTGCAAAACATACATATGGGTGGTGATAGGGTGAGGACGAAGCCCAACAATTGTGGGGAATTTTGCAAGGACTCGCTAGTTTGGCACATCTGTGTTGAAGGTGGCCTGGTGCCCTTGATGGAAAGTTTGGTTGGCCATGATCTGAATATGTGTGCACAATTTGTGAGTTCTTTGAAAGAACAAAGGGTTTCCATGGGCGGTATTTCCTTTGAGGTGAACGAGGAGGTGATTGCCTAGGCTACAAGGTTGTTGTGTACCGAGAAGAAGTACCCTAAGCATACCAAGGTTCAGGACAATGAAAGCCTAAATGCCTTCTTCATTGGCAATGAAAAACTTATTTTCTCTCAATCTGGCTTTGAAAGAGAAGCTTTCCCACGACCGTGGGACCAGGTCTGTCTCACCCTCATGAAATATGTCACTTTAGAGGGTAGATATAAAACTTTTTATTTTTATCATTTTCCTCTCTTAAACCACCTTTGTCATAAAATTTTGTTGAGTTTCTCATTATTTTTACTCACTAACTTGGAAAGCTCTGTTGAGAAGTTCCTTGAGTCTGCTACCAATAATCTTGAGGATCCCATTCCCATGTCGCTCCATCAAGGCCTGATCTTTAGGCTCTATCATTTTCACCTCACTCTCTGCCCTCCCAAACCCATCTGTATTGTCCGCATTGAGGAAATTGAACCCCTGGTTCAGACCAATATTTCCTTGGCCGATTCCAAGGGTCCCAAAAGAAAAAATCCTCTGGCAGCTATTGAAACCCCTAAACCTAAATTGATTGCCAAGAAGAAAAAGGGTATTGTGGGGATATCCCAACCTCATGATGTGGCTGGTCTTTGTGAACTTAAGTCTGCCCTAACCAAGACTGACATCAAACCTACAACTAAGAGGAATGTGAAGGATGAGGGAAAGGATTTGGTGGAGCAACCGGCCACTGACAACATTGGAAAGAATAGGGTGGGAAAAGACTCCAAAGGGGATACTATGGTTGATGCTACTGTGAAGACTGGGGTCGAAATTACTAGCATTAGGAGATCTAGTAGATTGGCTAAAAAGAACAAGAAAGTGCATATTAGTGAAATTTCTACTGATGAGGAGCAGTCCGACAGCAAATGGGATAAAAAGGAGGACACTGAAATGTAAGAACCACAGAAAATAATGTTCACTAAGGCTCTCAAAAAAGCAATCTTGTAACTTACATGTTACAACTGTGATATGAAGTGAATTATTATAGAATGCCAGGCCCCGCTAGTATACAACCTTGTCCATTCTTTTGTTGTAATACAAAGATACCCAAATGATTTAGAAATCATGTCATTTCATTGAATTCAATCCAACCATAAAGAGAAACACATAATGAAAATAGAGATTCATAATACAAATAGAATATTTATAGAGACCAATAGTGCAAATATTCACATGTTTCCACAACCTCAGTTTCACTCAATTTTCATTGCTTTGCAATATTCTCAGAAATTGGATCATCGGGATTTGGTGCACTCAACAATGCTTTTATGTGAACCAAATTGACATAAGGATATATAGAAATCATGAAAAATAGTAGTAGCTTCATAATTAAATTACGCATGCAAAATGATTTTGGATGCTACCACTATTTACAATTTAAAAAACTACAAACCTCAGAAGAACAATTTTAATTTGAAGAGAAGGACTCCACTTGTCCTTTAGAATATCCTTGGCATATGTGACCAAGTTGTATAGGACACATTTGGTTAGTTTTGTCAAGGATACATATCAAATCTAAACTGGAATAATGAAAAAAACTAGGAGGATTAAACAATATATCACCTTCTCAATGCTAGCATTTATCTCATACATTTCAAGAATATGAAAGTTATGGGAACATACTTTCTCACTCAAAGAAGATTGAATAAGTAGCACATCACTTAACCCTTGGCTCACAATATCTCCATTATTTCCATATGTGTCAAAAAAACTCATGTCCTGGTTCAACAATACTTGAACATTTTTGGACATTATAACTACTATTTGTCTCTCTCCAGTAAGAATCCAGCATGAAACCTCTATGAAGGATATTTATATGCAATATATAACTTTATCAGTCTAATGAACTTCCAGGTATTTTTCAATATGTCCACAAGAAAAACATACTCTGTAATCTCTAAAGAAAACCTACATCACCAATATAAATAAATGGATTTATACATGCTTTCAAGATTTTATATTGATATCTTGTCTAGAAAAGATAAAAATTTATCTCCAGTAAAAAATAGAGCCATAACATTACTGAAGTTGTTACAAAGTAATCCATTTATTTACCTCAGAATGTTGAGTCTTGAGTTGCTTGTATTTGACACTCCTACAATCCAGTCCTACCCAAAGATCATATGGTTTTGTTCTAGGGCTGTATGCATGTAATACATGCTTCCCTTTAGGTGCCAAGTTTGGACTTACTACACTTGGTATAGAAATTAAAACAACATTTTTCTCTGCATCCACACTTTCCTTCCAATCATTTACAACAATATGATGTAGGTCTAGATCCTCTAAAATGTCCTATAACAAAATAGCATAGAAAATTATTAATTATAATGCTAGTGAATAATTCCTTACCACTACTTTCATGTACATATTGTACAAGACTACAAATTACAAAGTTTGATATTAGAATAAACTTACTAGATATCTAAATGATTGTTAAGTTTTGATTTTTTTAAAGTAAAAAGAGATTCTATAAGAGGAACAAAAGCTTGAAAGTGGGATAAACTAGGCTTGGACTTTACAACAATATCTTCATGCACAAGGCCACATGCCTTGGCTAATTCCTACAATGTTATCTAGAGATTAAAGATAAACTAATGATTAAGCATGCTCTTCTTTGCAATTTTCTTGGAGCCTATGGATAATTATAAATTATTGTCAAGCTTGTTGTAAGTGGAATACCTGTATTAAAACCTTGAACCTAATATATCATATAAGTAAAGACTATATGTGTTATGCTGATCATGGATTGTAAAGTCATCTGATAGTGTCTTAAATGGTTTTCCATGGACACTTAAAGAGACACATAATGTCACAAAATCATCCCTCGATGACCCTTAGACATGGGCCTGTGGAGTTAGAAAAATTGGTTAAAACCTAATTTCATTTGTTAAAACTTAAAGCCATTTTTGTTCATGGATGCTAACCTAATCTTTGAACCCATTTCCAGAACATTCCAATGCATAGAGTACTAAAAAACTTGCTCAGTAACTCATAACTTTACCTTTGATTTAAATGATCTTAGAAGCCATTTATGTTTATAGTTTATAAATCGGTTTTGTTGATTGTCTGTCTAGACTCTAGATATACATCCCCTTTTCATGTTCTTGTGATGAATTCATTGTGTTATAAATTTATGGAATTTCACAAATATGTACAATATTTAGGTCATTATAGAACCCATCATATTCTTTGCACTTTAGTTTTGAAGATATTCCATGATGTTCCCAACAGAGGATGTTAGAAAAAAAAATACATGTTCACAATGTCTAGTCATAGGAAATG
>VDFB02334806.1:0-11641 GCA_007258455.2 Sequoia sempervirens | reverse complement strand
GGATTCATAGAATAAGCAGACCTATTAACCTCCTTGTCTTCCACGTGCATGCTTCTTATCAAAGCGGAAAAATGAATGTCACAAGCTTCTTGACCATTTCCACAACCTTGAAGGGTTCCAAACTGCACCATAAATTCCTTTGCCGTCATTGTTGCTTGCTGAACTTGTGGTGGAGAACCCTATGCTTCAAACCTAATGGCTCGACCAAGTCTTAATTAAACTCAAAGTCTTGATTAAACTCAAAATTTGGTTAAAAAACTCCCTCCAGAGGTCTCATGCAACGTGTGTTTTCACCAAGTCTAAATCCTTTTAAAGGAAACGCACTCAACTTTTCTCCTAAATTCTTTATACCTCAATACTTAAGTCCATATTCTAAAACAAAGGATTAAAATTGGCTAACAGCAATACTTATACTTGTCAATATTGACTTCAGTCCAGCTATAATCCAAACTAGTGCATGCAAATGTAGCACTTTACATAGTATGCTGCTAGCACCATAATATGTCAAGCACTAGATTAGACAAAGTTATGAGCAGCAATTAAGGATGTACTTTGACTGCTGTAATTTGGGCCATTGAATTTATGAGATTTGGTGGGGAAAAGTTCTCAGTGGTTTTGTACTTTTTCACTAAACAAGAACTACAACCTTCTTTAATGCATCAAACTTCAATTACTAATATTAATAGAATTTGTGTTGATAAAAGGAAAAAGTGTATAAGCAATGCTTCTATCCTTCTGTTGATGTCCAAAATGGCCTCAAAACTGCCTCCAGATTTCCTTGTAACTTATTGTAACAAACAAGAGCCTTCTTGAGTTTCCTATATCATGTAGATGAATGAGATCTTAATGTACAAAAATTTAATGCTTTAAAGAATTAATGACTATGTAAAGTGTTACATTTGCATGCATTCATTTTGATTACACCTAGAACAAAGTTAATATTGACGAGTGTGAGCAATATTCAAACTTCTTCTTTGAATTTTTTTCTACAGTAATGTTAAGTTGTTAATCAGTGGTAGTTGATTTCTTTCTTTCAACTGGGCTTTCGCATGAATTAAATGGAAAACCTTTGTTTGAAGCATGACATATTATAATCACATGAACCTAGAGCTTGAAATTGTTATACTATACTATTTGAACTTACCATTGTGATTCAAATTTTGTTTATTTATGCAGGTGATGTAATTCAGGGATTGACTACTAATGGTTCATCATTAGATAGTAGAGGTGCTGAAAGAAAATAGTGTAATTTGTGTTCTCTTATGTCTTTGTTTAGATGATTTTTTAATGCTTTAGTTACTCATATGAATAACTTGATATGCAAATTTTCCAACCCTTTTTGTCTATTCAATTGTTGAACAATTTCATGAATGCTTGATACGATGCTGAGATTGTTGGAACATTGGTGTGCTATTCATTTGTAAAGATCACTTAGTAATATTTTTGATAAAAGATGTTGATTGGCTTTGTTCTAAATTCATGTGATAATTATTTGGTAGATTGGTAAACAATTGAAATGATCTATGAGTCTATGACCTGTTGCAGTGAGTTTTAGACGTTGTCGTTTAACATGGATACTTGTATAAGTTTTGCATTGTTGTGTTCCTAATCACAAGTCATTTCCAGTAGGAGAACTCACAATCACAAAATTCTAGATATGTCATTGTAAGTGTGTATGATAGTACAAGTGCACTTGTGGCATTGTTGCAATACGTGCAATAATAATCAAGGGCATGAAGATGTTCTAGAAGATAACTAAAGGTATTATTAGTAGATATAGGTCATAAAGAGTCAACCTTTACTACCACAATCCATGGATATTTTGGTTGAGTTTAGGATAAATGGGACAGCAATCTTTGATCAAGTGTGAGTTGCATTGACTTATTAGTTTGGTGATTATTCATATGGAGAAGTCATGTTGCATGTAATGTGCAACATGCTAACACCATGATATGGTTGTGTGAGTGTTGGTATTTTATGTTGCAATTAGTCAATTAAAACTTTGAATTCATTATCGACTGGTTAAATGGTTATCTTTTTATTTGTATAAATGTGCCAAGGATAGTTAAGAATGGATATTTTTGTATATGGTTCAGACTTGAAGGTGTAAAAATTTGTTTTAATTGAGATTGTGTGAAAGAAACCTTATTGTATTAGAAATAATTTCTTGAATAGTACAATTGTAAATATATTTTTGCTAGAGGTTTATGCCTCAAAGGTTTCCCATATAAATTCATGTCTCATGTGTATTTGTGACTTGTGTATTGCTTTGCATGCTTCCCTTAATGTTGTTTAATCAAATCATATAACAAACATAATTATATGTTTATCACATAATCTTAAGGTGTTTTAACATCCCTATTTATTAGTTGTTTGTATCGAGGAGTTATTCTCATAAGAGATTTCATAGTAGGAAGAAATATTTAAACTCAAATTTCTTAGACTTAAGGAAAATCAAATCTTGAGAAACAATGGTAGATGAAGATAAATCGCATAAACTATAGGTTACCATGTTTTGGTTGTCAATGGGAAAAACCTCTAACATATTATAGTTAGGAGAAATTTTATATAATCTATTTTGTTGCACATGAATTATAATTTCATTGAATGGTCTCTTCATTCAATACACAAGTTCAAGAAAATCCCCTTTCCTATTTCATTTTGGAATAACTTCAACAAAAATTTCCAATCACACCATAGGCTATATTTTATTTGTTCCCAACATATTTAATCAACTACTACCCCAAATTAGCAAATACTGCACAAACATTACTCACATTCCCCTCAAATACTTAATAAAAATATCTTATCTTCTCAAATTCAACCATAACTATCAAAGAAGCCTTTATCACAATTTTTTTTGAATCATTACTATATTGAACTCATTTTCTTGGCAAATTTAGAAATATCAACATTTTAGGGAAATTCTTAACAAAGGTACACAAATCTTCATTGCATCAACATAAAATAAATAAATTTACTCTCTATGGCCCACGATCTCCATGATAGACTAAAAATTTAGTTAAGATTTTCCATCTTTTAATGAAAAGCTTCACAAAATGGTCACAACTTCAACTAATTCAATCAAAATTTCAGCAAATCACAACACTGAAATGAATTAGACTCAACATAAAACATTTGGACAAGCATAATTAAGCAAGGTCTTGACAATGAAACCAAAAGTGTTAGATGCATGCATGCCACCTATACTCATCCCCCTTCTCCTATCCAAACCAACAGCTACTAAAAAATATCGAAAGAATTTGGAAGCTCACTTAGGCACAAGAACTCACCAAGAGCCCTAATAAGTTGTTCCAATGCATGTGAGGATAAAAGTGTTATGCAAATGAATTAATTAATATTAGCACAATTCAAACCTTCTTATAATTATATAAAGAACCACTATAAAGTTAACTAATATATCAAAGAAGGCTTCCTTCAATGATTTTTATTCACTTAATAATTTTAATAATTATATTTTATAATAACTATTTAGACAGAAATAAAGTAAATGATCTAAATAAAGTAAAATAATTTTTTAAATAAATAAAATCACTGAAGATTATATCTGTATTAAGACATCTGTACTGATTATATCTATTTTATAAACAAATAATATCCACTATGCTATTTATTTTTACAGTCCTGTAACTCAACATTCTCTCAACTTTATTGAAAACTTCAAGATCTGGAAAAATAAAATAAAAATTGAGTACATAAGAATTTTTTCCATGATTTCACAATGCATCAAATTCTCAATTTTGATACAAACCCCTATAACATAGGTAAAAATTGGGGGAAAATAAGTTTGGGTTCAAATGACAGCATTGCACAAAACTTTCCCCTTTCAAAGTCAGGAAGACATAGCCAAAATCCTTCCTTCAAATTATATGCAACCACCTTATCACATTTCACACCACCTTCTTCAATGCTAATGCACAAGTAATCTCCCACTGTAATGCACTCAGACATCCACCCATCTCCACAAAACAATCGACGCAGAGAAGCTGAAGGCATCCTTGCAAATTCCTTCCACTTCCAAAGCAACTTATCTTCATCGTCCTGAAACAACTCCCATATAACCAAATTCTCCATCATTAATACCAGAAGAATAGACGATCCATATGTAACCATACACGGAACAACCTAAAATTCATCTTCAACTAGTTGGTCGGGTAATGGAGCTATTCTCACAGGTTCAATGCAATCATCTTCGATACTATAACCCACAATGGTTACAGGCATCTCTGCCGTCCAGAAAAGAACGCCATTGCACTCAACCATTTCATAATAATATATGTCAAAATCCGTTTCCTCTGAAAACTCAAATTTGATCCTCCATGAATCTTGACAGTAATGGTAGATTCGGAAGGAAAAAAATGGAGGGTTTTCCCCCATCGTCACTACCAAATAGAGTTCGCCATTTCTTCCCTACACAATATGGATAGAATTTCTAGTCTCGTGGATTTGTATATCTGAATAAATTCTCAGAAGCGGATTGCAAAGATATAATTTTGGGTTTTCTCTTAAATGCAGCGGCCTGATTGTGGGGTTTTCTTGAAAAGGCACCAACCCCAGCGCTGTACTGTTTAACATATACACTCCTAAATCATTTCTAACAGGAATTGGAAGGAAAGAGAAAGAGATAACCCTCCATTTTTTAGTGGAAAAGCAGTAGGCCATACAATAATCTTTACGGTAAACGAGAAGCCATGGATTTTGGCTGGGCAATGAAGACAGAAAGTTGTGTGCGGACAAAATAGACTTCCATTCTTTGCAAACTGTGCGACAGTGGTAGATTGACATTAATGAAAGCTTCTCAAATATGCATTCCTTTATATGCCGAGGCAGCTTAGATACTCCACGCTGCTCTCCGTCTCCTGAAACTACAAAAATACTAGATTCTCCCTTCATTCTTTTCAGCTCCCACGCTTCCTATTCCTACATTGTATTCTCTCAAACCTGGATTACAAGTCACTTTTATAAGGATTTGGCATGCAGACCTTTGGTTAACCAGCCTGTGGTCTGTAGTAGAACCTTTGGTTGACTGGCCTTTAATTAACTTCACTTCAGCTTGCGTTTGTAGTTGACTGCACTGTTTGTGCGCATCGTTGCCAAGGGTTCCATCTGCAGATTTGCATGGAAAAAAACACAGTAAGACACGAGGTAACTGTATATGCATTCTAATTTTATAGTTTCAAACTTATTCATGAAAGGATAATTACATGATCTTGTGAAAGGATAATTGCATGAAAGGATAATCGGAGGATGTGGTTTCAAACTAATTCATTAATTCAAAGTTCTTCCCTTCATCTTCGGAGGATGTGTGGGTTTATTTAAAATAAGAATTGGGATAATTACTTCATTCTTTTAATTTCTCCCACTTCGCATGAGGATAAAAAAAGAATATTTAAAAATAGAATTTGCAAGTTAATTCTTAGAGTTTGTAAATTTGCATGTAATTGTATGAGAATTCTTTAGATGTTTCTAAGTCTTCTATATAATGAAGTTATCATTTGATCAAATGATATAATCATAAGAAGAATTTGATGAATATAGATTTATAGATTTATAATCATTTTATCATTTTGAATAAAGAATTGTTTCAAGATTTTACTAACAAAGATTTAGGAATCTATTGATATCATTGTTGTCTGAAACTTGTAGTTCAATGACACCTATGTGATGGAAATGATTTTGAATTTATTTGGCATACTTATAAATGGAAATATCCTTATCTAATTTTAAAAAAGACACATCGAGTATTCATTGTGATCACATTAATTTATTGTATGAGGAGGTGAGTTGTGCATGGTAAAACATACATGTGCCTTATCAAAGTTTGTGACGCTATTATCCTATTTTTCCTTTACCTTTATGTTTTCGTCATTATTAAGGAGATAAAAAATTCTCTTCGTAACTATCTGAAGTGTTAAATAAATAAAACCAAATAAATCTAAATAATCTTTAAGATATATGAATGCAATATATTTAATGATATGATTGGTTGAAGTAATGAATATTTAATTTAAGAATGTATTTAAAATATGAAATGGTTAGTGTTTTTGTTTGAAAAATTAGGGCAAGGGTCTTGATCCTAAACCAAACAACAATGAAAAAGCAAGGCCACTAGGCCCACTAGTTTGAGTAGAAGTAGAGGCTTAAATGCCAACTACAGAACAATACAAAGTTAAAGAGAAATAGTCATAGAGAGAAAAAACCAAAACGACATGCAAGCCTCATAGAGATAGGAATGCAAGCCTCGTAGAGGTAGGCATGCAGGCCCCAAAACCAAAAAATAACAAATGAAACCTACTAATTGGAGATTACTGCTTTTGACTATTAAATAGGTTCTATTCCTACTTGAGCATCTCTAGGGTGTTCCTCCAAGTGTCCTCAAATTCACCAATAGTATTCTCCTTTGGGGTGTTAGCATCTTTCTCATCCTCCTTGCGTTTCATTTTTCTGACCTTTGAAAGCCTAAAAACCCAAGTTCCAAATGTTTCCTTGTTCATTATCCCACGTGTTGGTGTTTCCAATTGATTGTCTGAGTTTTCTTAATGATTAGCTACTTCTTATTCTCATAAACCCTAGGTCAACAACCAATGAATAGGAAATAGATTTAAAATTTCTCCTCTACACTTTAGGCTCTACAAAACCAAGGTGGGTTCCCCTATAACATCATGCAACATTAACAACATGTAATGATGTCTTTGATAATAGATCCATCACACTAATATGGCTGAAGGTAACTACATTGGCTAAAACATCTTTCCAACCCTCTATATTTTCAATGGTTCTTTGTAGTGTTGTAATGGACATGAAAAAGTAAAAAATAAATAATTGGTTTTAATTTGATTTGATGATTGATTATGTCTTAGCTTCAAACTTTGTGAGTCTCCTTGAATAGTGCCTAAATGACAAAGTATAGAAATGAGGTAAACTCCTACTTGATAGAAAAAATATGGCTTCTTACAACCTCACTACCTTATAGTGTGAAACCAACAAAAGAACAATACTGTCACACTACCCATAGATCCACATCATAACAACACGATCTTTAATGAATGGATTGAAAGCAAGTTTCATCTACTCCTTGAATAGAAACTAACAATTCAAACATTCACAACAATAAATGTGATATGAGAATCAAACATAAATCTTGGTCATATTGATTCAAAAGACAATGAGCATAGTGATGGAGAGTATAATAGATTTAAATTATAACTTTAGATAATACAATGTGTATTCTAGTCATTATTGTTATTACAAAGAAAAGCTTACAACATTCCTTCTTTGAGTTTTAAAGGACTTACCTATTCAACTTGACTCTATACAAAGACTTCCAAAAAATAAGAATTAGAACCATTTGAATGAGAACAAAATTTTCCTTTATACTACAAGCATAACTCAGAATTGATTTCAAACCCTAGCCCTAACACAACTAGAGTTATAGTAAGGATGCAATCCATTTGAATTTCACCAAACATTTGAATTTTCCCCAAAAACCTAAGCATTATCCCTATCCATAATAGCTCTGACATCATGAGAAAACATTCCATCATAATATTTATGAATGTAGACCTCAAACTCCAAAGAAATCCATAGGAAAAATCAGGCGATTATGTTATGACAAAGGGATTTGTCACCTACAACTCATAAAGGAGTACTAGCACCATTTTGGCCATTAATACTACATGGGAGAAGCATAGAAATTTGATCTAGATGCAATCAAATCTAATTCGGTCATTAAAAGTGTAATTACACCATTACTTCTAGTTTTTATGCGAAATGGAGCCACTAACCATTGAAATTTGAATTTTGGCCATTGGATTGGGGATGGATAGCTAAGATCGAGTCTACCGTGAAGTTTAAAATAGAGTCTTTTGATCATATAAGAAATATGATCAATTACCATCATGAGCTCCCCATGCATTGCACTTCCCTATTGAAGCCTATCCTTTGAAAATGTTATAGCTTGCATCCCCATGATGCAATTAAATGATGCCATGTCACCCCTTTATACTCATCGCACATCATGGATAGGCCCCAAGCACAACAAAGTGAAATTTCACGATGTGAAGAAACCTCATGATGCGTCAAAACATTGAAGTTAGGTAGAGAATATTGCATGAATATGCCTTGTCCATCACACATCACATTTCAATTAAGAGTGATTGAAACAAAAAATGTGATACAAAGAGGCCATGTGATGGATTATGATTTGTCCATGTGTAACAATCTTGACGAACTGCACACATCGTGCAAAGGGAACTTGCGATGAAAGGGAAAAATGTGGTGTGAAGAGAGCAGGCAATGCAATGAGAAACTGCCAACTATTGGCTTGGACGTGTGTCCTCATATCGCTCCATCACCTTTATGAATCAATCCTCTCGATTCACAATTGTGATGTTAATCAACTATGTGATGACTGTTAGATCTCATCCCTTTAAATTACTACATTCATTGATCTTGAATATCACATATCGCAGGTAGCTTATGCCAAGGTAAACATCAAAATTTGATAGAAAGAACTAATGTGATGTAATAAGAGGCCAACAATTGTCCTTTGAAATATTCTTCTAGCTCCACTTCCTTTGGAAGCGCTAGAGGAGCTATTGTCGTGACATCCTACATGCCCACAGTCTTATGTGTAAACAATGGTTGTATCCTTGGGATAACAGGGAACTAACATGTGGATCCCACCTATCAAAATTTAGGCCACCAAAACCTTGGGCCCACCACTAGCTTTGAACAAGCTCTATTGAAGAGCTAGCGAAGTTCACTAGACATGTGGTGTCTTCTCACATCCCCACACCTTCTTTCTTGTGATTATTTTATTCCTTATGTGAGCTGAAATAAAACTGAACACTATCTAGTATGTGGGACCAAAGGATGCATGACTTAAATCAATGTAAAGCACATGCTTTAAGTCAGGACATAAAAGGGGTGATGCCTAGGTAACATAAGATTTTATATTTCTAAGGAAATATTTCAAACCCAAGGAAAAATCACTAGACTTAGGAAAAATTTAATCCTTGACCCTCAGACTTAATATTTTGAAGTAATATTAAATAGGGCAGTGATCAAACAAACTAAGACATTGAGGCTAGTCAAAACATGACCCTCAATGAAATAATTTGTAACTTGGCATACCGATAAACCCACTTATCATGTCAATAGAGGCTTTGTAACAAAAGTGTATGCTCGCATCTATGGTTTAGGATTTTAACACATGAGGGTTTCATAAATCCATAAATTGCAAACTCAAACTCTAATTCAATACAATTTTGGAATTTCAAAACCTCTAAAATCCTGTAACATCAAAATAGCCATGGATTTTACAACCCAAGACTAGTGGCTCTAGTTGGGGATGCATGCTCAGTTGAAGGATGGAAAGATTATAGATCTCCGGGAAGTTGACCATGCCTTATCCATTGGGAATGAAAGCTACCCAACTCAAACCACATTTGATTGCCCCATGTCACCAAAATGATAAAAAGAGCCAACACTTGCTTCTTAATCACCAAATGATCAAAGGAGTTGATCTCCTTAACCCAAAAAATTTTTCTACCACACCACAATAGAAAAAAGTAGCCCCATTCCTACAAGAACACACATACTTTATTATCTTTAAACAAGTGAAAGCTTGCTCCATTTTTCACTTGTTGTTACATGGCAACCACATCACATAGGCCACCTCACTTCCATTGTAATGTGTCAAGCATAATTAATACACAAAAATAAATATAACATTATGAATAATAAAAAATTAAGATATAGTCAATTAGCTACTTTCCATCATAGCATCTCATGTCAAAATAATATTTAATATTCATTTCCAAATGCCAATTTTACAAGTTACAAAGTTTGACTTAGGCTATCTTGCCACTTAGTCAACTCAATTTACATCATGATGTACATAGTACAATAATTAAGAAATATGGGTTCCCATGTGATCCTCGTCAACTCTCGTCACATTTGGTGGACAATAAGATGGTTCAAGTGCTTTTTTTCCCAACCAAAAAGCTATGCTTCCCTAGTATTCTTACTAACTCAAAGAATTCCCAACCTTGCACATGAAATACTTAGCAAGAGATACAATATGTGAGGTGGAATTTGGTGTGTGCCAAACATCTACATGCATTTCTATCTATGTTTAGAACATGCACTATCTATGCAAGGAAATGGGAAAGAGATTACATTATAAAAGTCAGACCATTCAACGCAATGAACTACAAACGCTTGGCCAATCATGTGCTATATACAACTAAAAATATAGATTTCAAAAAAGGAAAACCTATCTCTCTAATAATCCATTTTTGGTACCCATCCCAAAAGATAATCTCCCACAACATAAGATAACATACATCTTATCAAAATATCACAAGTTTGCAAACAATCAATCTACTTTTTGGTAGTGTTTATCTAGCCAATCATTTCATGTTTTCTAAAAATAGAACTATCTACAACATAACTTTCATAAACTCCTTTGGCTATCTTTGTTTAATATGCACATGAAAGAATGTAACAAGATTTAAAATCTATACAATCAAATTTTTAACATATGCAAGATTCATTTCATCAACTTGATAAGAGTATCACAAAACGTGCATTTGTTTTCTAAATATTTCCATTATTCCCTTTATTCCTTTATACTTGGAATGAAATCTACATTTTAGATAAAGAGAAATAGTGTAATTTTTAAAGAAGGTATATCGCATGTATTTGTAATGCATAAATGAGAAATTTATGCATATACACATATATGACCTTTTGTTAGAAATAATGTATGTGCATACATTCTTTTTAAATAAAAGAAATATTTGTTCCACATAGATTTCTTATATTCGAGTAGATGTCAATTTATATCATATGTATGAATGTAATTAACTGTAAACATAGAAATATAGACATCAACAACAATATTTCCTTGATCAAATTTTGTGTTTTCAAATAGTACATGTCACAAAGTCATTTACATAATTTCAATTTGTAATTGATAACATATCAAATATGCATCTTTACCCAAATTCATACAAACTACACTCAGTTAAATGATTTTTTTTCATATGTGACTATTGAACAAATATACCAAATAATAGTATCATCCTTAACTTGTTTGGTTCAATTAATTTAACAAGACATTCAAAAATTAATGTTTAGGTCTTCATTTATGTCAAAGAGAGATGGATACACCATATAGTTGTGTTCAATTGATATGGATTGATATCATATATATATATATATATATATATATATATTTAAGCAAATCTATTCAAGTTAACCGAATTCAACCTACATCATAGGAATTGCATGATCTATGCTTTCTTCAAAACAAAGAATTCAAAATATTAATTAATTTGAAATGATTCCTAGGGTCATATGTTTATTATGTTTCATCTAGCCAAAAATATTTACTTCCTTTTGGTTCAATGTATAAGAATACCATTCCGGTAGTTCCTTCATATAAACTTGTTATGGGGTTGGGAACGAACAACATATTATAGTTCAAATTGATAATATGTTGTCATTCAACATTAGAGACCCAACAAACCTTTGTTGTCATTAATTTGACATGGTGGCTATCATCGAGATAGTGAAAACTCCATCAAACAAGATGTGTGAATATTGAAATATA
>VDFB02334805.1:27771-53394 GCA_007258455.2 Sequoia sempervirens | reverse complement strand
AAAGGGACGTTTCGAATTAAAAAAGTAAACGGATGCTTGGAAAGATCTGAGGATCGACCTGTTTTGGTCATTCAACCTGAGCAAGTTTCTGAAGATGTTGAGTACTGGGGTAATCATGCCCTTATTTGTAAATTTCTGGGCCTTCGTCTCTCTCTACCGGTGTTGTACTCCTGGGCTCGTCGGGTTTGGAATCCTGAAGGTGATATGGAGATTATTTTGGCAGCTAATAACTATTTTCTGGTCATCTTCTCTTGCATGTCGGATAGGAATAAGGCTTTTGAAGGAGGTCCTTATTTCTTTAACCAGGTAGGGCTTTTCATCAAACCTTGGCACATGGGATTCAACTCTGCTGAGGAGATTCCTTCACGGGTTCCCGTGTGGGTGCGTTTGCCGAGGCTTCCATTGGAATTCTGGAGGGAGGATATTCTTCACTCAATCTCGTTGCTTCTTGGAAAACCGGTGGGATCGGCATCCCAAACTCAAGATCGTAAGGTAATCTCTTTTGCTCGCATTTGTGTTGAAGTTGATTTAAATAATCCATTACCAGACTCTATGGAAATTCGCTTGGGATCTTCTTCTTGGATCCAACAGCTGGATTATGAAACCCTACCCTTTAGATGCAGAATTTGCCATGAATATGGACATTTACACCGCAAATGCCCTAGGTTTAAACCCTCACCCTCAGCTGATTTTGGGCCTCCCAAGGGGGACAAGGGAAAGGCTCCAATGTCTAATGAACTTGTGGATAATGAGGGTTTTATTCCGGTCAAGTCCCATAACAAAGGCAAGGGCAGGAAGAGATCTTGGATGGATAGGCAGAATGAAGGCAACTTTAACAGGTTTGAGGTTCTTGATGATTTGACCTAGGAGGAGGGTATTCCAGTTGAGCTCTCTTCTGGGGCTAAGGGTTTGCAAGATGCTCAGGATGATGATGCAAGGAAGGAGGATCAAATTCTATCTCCAGAGGTTCATCAGAAGGATCAGAAGGCTATGGATTCTTCGGCTCATGCTCAAGATTTTGGCATTCTGCAAGGGTCACAGACTCCGAAGGACTCTGTTGCGGTGGTTCCTGATCCCCCTGCTCCTAAGGGGGCCTCAGATCCTATGAAGGGTAACAAAGCTCCTCCTACATTAGGCTTACAGCAGAAATCCTTTAAAAAGGGGCCTCTTGACAAACCGTCTAAGAGTGGAAGGAAGACTGATCAAGAGAAGGTTAAGCTTATGGGTGATACTTTGGTTGAGTCTGGGTCTGTGAAGCCCATTGATTCCCATTTCTCCCACCCCCATAAATGATTGTTTTATCTTGGAATGTAAGGAGGTTGAACAACATCCCTAGACAAAAGGTTGTTCGCAGATTAATAGAATCTCAGTCACCGGATGTGGTCTTTATCCAGGAAACTAAGCTTACTGTTGATGGGCTTGCTAATTGTGCTTCGCGTATCTGGCCCCAAGGCAATTGGCAAGGGGTGGGTGCTTTGAACAGTGCAGGGGGTGTGGCTTGCTTCTGGAACCCGAGGAAAGTTTCCCCCTTATGCTGGATGTCTAGTCGGTCTTCCATTTCTCTGATTGCTTCTAGTTTTGTTACTGGAGAAAGGTTTCTCTTATCTAATATTTATGCTCCTACAGATCTTTCAGGAAAGTTAAATCTCTGGGCTCACATTCGTTTCATCCGAGCCTTGGACCCGTTCCTCCCATGGATTATGGCTGGTGATTTTAATGCTGTTACTTGCTTAGATGAAAAACGTGGTGGGTTAGCCAGGTTAGACCCTTCTGCTAATCTTCTCAGGGATATGATTGGTTCCTTGAATCTCATAGATGTGAAGCCTTCCAATGGTGTCTTTACCTGGAATAATAGGAGATGTGGTGTAGAGGCTATCTCTAAAAGGCTTGATAGATTTCTTGTCTCCTGTTATTGGTTGAATAGTAGGTTAATGACCAGTTCTGAAATTCTTGATTGGAGGGGCTCTGATCACTGGCCCATAAAGCTTTTTGTCACTTCTTATGGTGTCACCAAAAAGCCCTCCTTCAAATTCCAATTAATGTGGTTAAGAGATCCATCTCTCCAGGAGCTTATGGTGAACTGGTGGCATGAGGGGATGCCTGCTCATGGGACTGCCATGTTCACTTTTAGCAAGCGGCTTCAGCATGTGAAGTTTAGACTTAAGAGATGGAATAAACAATGTTTTGGGAACCTTCAAGCTCAGAAGATGGCTGCCCAGTCCAAGCTGGATACTATCACTCGTCAGATTCGGGACCAGGGGTTGACCTCTGCCCTCAGTATCGCTGAGTCCTTGGCTTTGAAGGGTTTAGAAGAATGGGAACTTCGGGAAGAGATCTTCTGGAAGCAAAAATCTCGTATTGATTAGCTTCAGGAGGGGGACAGGAACACTGCTTTCTTTCATAATTCAGTTAAGGCTCACAGACAAGGAAATTCTATCTCCTCTCTTGTTTCACAGGATGGGGCTCAACTTTCATCCTATGTTGATATCTCCAGGGAAGCTGTTAATTATTTTTCAAACCTCTTTTCTAGGGAGAATCTTGTTGCTCGGGCTGAGGAGCAGGCCATCATGGACTGTATTCCCCACCTAGTCTCTACTGAGATGAATGGGACTCTCTTATGTCCTATCTTGTTACCTGAATTGGAGAAAGTGGTATTTAATATGAAGAAAGGTAAGGCGCCTGGTCCAGATGGGTTTCCAATTGAGTTTTTTCAAGAGTTCTGGGAAATTATAAAGTTTGATCTCCTTGAGGTGGCTCAGGAATCTCTTAAGAACAAACAGATGCTCAAGTCTATGAATTCTACCTTCTTGGCCCTCATACCTAAGTTGGAAGGAGCTAACCAGTTAACTCAATTCAGGCCTATTGCGTTATGTAACGTTGTTTACAAGATCATCACCAAATTGATTGCTGAGAGACTCAAACCACTCCTTGGTTCTTTGATCTCAGCTGAGCAGGGTGGTTTTGTTGAAGGAAGACAAATTTTGGATGGTGTTGTGATAGCCATGGAAGCTGTTCATTCTATGGCTAACTCTAAGGAGAAGGCTATGTTTATTAAACTTGACATGTCTAAAGCTTATGATCGGGTGAGCTGGGAGTTCTTACAAAAAACTCTCTTGGCTTTTGGCTTTGCTGAGGAATGGGTGAACTGGGTTCTTAGCTGTGTGACCTCTACCTCATTCTCTGTTCTCATTAATGGGGAACCTTCAGATTTGTTTAGTGCTTCTCGGGGACTCCGGCAAGGGGATCCTTTATCCCCTTACTTATTCATTATCATGGCAGAGGGTCTTGGAAGATTTATTAAATCTCAGGTGAGACAGGGTCTTATCCATGGTTGGAGCTGGAACAACCTTCTCCCTTCCTACTCTCATCTTCAGTTTGTGGATGATACTGGGCTAATGGGCTTGGCTAGAATTAGTGAGGCGGTGAACTTCAGGCGAGCCTTAGACATCTATCTGAAGGCTTCTGGTCAGCGTATTAATGATGATAAATCTTCTATTTACTTCTTTAATACTCCTCAGCTTATTCAGAGCAGGATTGCTAGGATCCTTAGATTTCAGATCGGTTCTCTTCCCTTGATGTACCTTGGGATCCCCTTGGCCTTGGGAGGACAGCGGAGAGATTATTGGCAGGGTCTTTTGGATAAATTTTGAAGTAGGGTTAGCCATTGGACTCACAGATGGCTATCCTCTGCTGGGAGAGCATCTTCTACTGGGGCAGCCTCCCATTTATAGAAAGTTGTGTGTGTCTCCTCCAATCTTGTAACGGGAATTTGACGTTTGTCTCTGGCCTCGTGGTCTCGCAACCTTCTTCTCAAAGTGGAGCCCAGTCATGGGAGTCTGCCTGGTGCGTCACACGCCGGGGCCTTGGTCTCAGGTTCATGGCGCTTGCTGTCACCGCCTCCTGGCCGCTGCTTCAGACTGAGGTGGGAAAATAACTTTGACCAGGGATTGGGCCAAGATTCGCCTATGGGTATCTTCCGGGTGCTGATTGCCTCGATGTGCCGCGTCTTCCTTTGTTGGGTAAAGGTTCGTGTATTTGGGATACCCTTAAGAAGGGTGCTCAGCTGATTAAGGAGGGCCTCTTTTGGATCTGTAATAGAGGCTCTGATGTTTTGTTTTGGCAGGACTCTTGGGATGGCCACCCTCCCATTCTCTCTAGTTTTCCTCAGCTTCAGCCTCTTTGCCATATTTTTTCTGAGGCCGGGTGGATTAAGGTGGAGCATTTTAAAACTGTCAAGTGTATTGGGCAGGCAGTGGTGGCTTGTTGGAAGGACCCACAGGAGTGGCCCGTGGGTGGTTCTGATGAGGATCGTGTTGTTCTTTCTAGAGTTTTGGAGGCTAGGCTTTGCAGCTCCCTTGATGGGAGGGATGTTCTGGCTTGGAATCCTAGTCCAAAAGGTAAATTTACTATTTCCCAAGGCTATGCTATGCTTGACAGGAACTTATATGGTCCTGCTGAGGTGCACTGGTGGAAGAAGGTTTGGGACAACTTCTCTTGGCCCAAATGCAATTTTTTCTTATGGTTGGTTGCTTAGAGGAAGTGCCTCACTTGGAAAAATCTTCGCAAGCGTGGCTTTCAGGGACCCTCTATTTGCCTTCTTTGTTCTCATAGTGAGGAGTGTACCTCCCACTTGTTCTTTCTTTGCCCTTACTCTAGAGAGTTACAGGCTGCATGGTGGGAGGCTTCATCATGGGTGTGTGGCCCCATGCTACCTCCTGATTGACTCTTTGGAAAAAGTTTGGGGTGCACTCCGCTGAAGACTCCTTCAGTGGCCCTCATCGCATTGGGCCTATTTTCATTCTCCTGGAACCTTGGTTGAGGAACCGTGAGTTTTTGTGGTTCCACTTTGGGGAAATCTCAATTGTGGAAGAAGATAATTAGTGTGCTCTGAGACGATTTTGGTTAAATGCGACATGTCCAAAATCTTGATCCCGGTGATCGTGATATTGTGCGTATTCTGGCTTGGGGTTAGGTAACCGTGGTTGTTTTGTCATGTAAGGTCTCACGTTCGGCTAACCCAGTCACGTGGAGGGGCGGGATGCCTCCCTAGCAGACACACTGAAGTGGCTCTTCTTGTGGGAACCCCGGCCACGCCGGGGTGGGGGGTATTGGTAGAAGTAATGATGGTGATGTGGTTTTTGTCTTCTCTAGTTACAAAGGGCAGCAGTCTAATAATCTGATGGAGGCCCTGGCTATTAAGATTGCTGTTGAGCGTGGATGCTCTTTGGGATGGAGGAGGATCATCTGTGAGTCAGACTCTCAAATTGTTGTGGATTTGCTAAACAATCAAAGGTTGGATGATGTTAGTTGGAAATTGGCTTCTCTGTAAGCGCATGACGGAGTCTCTTTGCAAAGCCCTTGGATTCTGCCTTTGTCAGTATCCCTGAGAATGGAACAAGTTGGCCGACCTGGCTCATGTATGCAAATTTCGAATGTAGGGATGGTTGGGATATCACAGGAAAGGGAGCGAGCTTTCTAATTATCTGAGACCCCTAGAGGCTAGGTGGAGGACATGAACAGGTAGCGTTGTGGTCATGGTTAGTCCGGTGGTGTCTGTTGTGGTGGGCCTTGGCCTTGCTTTGTACTATGGTTCTGATTAATAAAATTTTTGACTCTCTTTTAAAAAAAATTGTGGTGGAGAATAAATGAATGGACAATATAATAAATTAATTAAATCTAATTACATACACTTTAGAGAAATTAATGAAACAATAAATACTTAATTAAATAGTCGAATAATTGTGATGACTAATTTTATGTACATACAATGTAGATATACCTTGTTTTGAACCTAATAGATAATTGACATTGATTTCTACATATATTACAACTAAAGTCCTGATTGATAGGTTGATTGAAAAACTTCTATAATTTTAAAACTATTTCACATTTTCAAACCTAAAAGATGTGTCACATTCTATGCTTCGCATACTATAGGTAAAATTGAATTTCATAACTTTTAATCAAGTTATGGTGGCTAGGCAAACACACTTAATAATTTTGAAATGTTTTAATAAAAATCATAGACTAATTATTACATGCAAAAATACAAAAATTGCATACATCTTAACATGTGTCCCTCTACATATATTGAAAGTTTCAAAAAAAATCTTGAAAATTTAGGGTGGTTAGACATATACCCCGCTTCTTATCTTTTTCCTAAAAAATTTAGTACTACTGCATTGAAATTAAAAAAATTTGTGCTTCTTATCTTTTTCCTAAAAATTTCGTACTACTGCATTGAAATTTCAAATTTTCTTAAAATAGATTTACTTTTTTCCAAAAAAGGACTAGTAGCCTAGAAACTACATTCAATTTCCTTCAAATTTTGTTCTTACATACTTTTCAAATCATGTTAACCTATTTAAATTTTTATGTCAAGTTGCCTAACTCTATTTTTCTTAATTTTTATTGCCACTTAGGGGCCTAGTTTGGACCCCCATGATCCTACATTGACCCTTGCACAACATGGGGAAGCATTTTGATCAACCAAAAGATAGTCTTTTTAATTTTATTTATTTTGATATGTAAGGTAGAGTATTTGTATTAATATTTGAAAATATTTACATAGTTTGCTACAAGCAACTATTACAACCAGCTAGCATAGGTACATCCTGAGACTATTTACTAGGCCCAATCAAGATACTGGTTGTGTAGATCCTTTTCCCAATACACAAAAAAGCAACCCTAAAACTGAACATGACAAAATAAAACCACAAACAAGCTAGATTCATATTGTTTTTAGCAAAGCCGAGTCAAAAAATGTAGTCATTTTCCCAAACTGAGACACTATACTTCATCTTGACTATGGAGAAACTCGAGGAAATCTCCCACCCATGTAAATTCATAGACGACTCAAGGTACAAAAGCTTCTTCAAAATATTGGCACCCCGCAAAGCATGATCCATGTGTTCCCATAGCTCTACACCCAGCACGTCCAATAGAAAAAGGTAGGTGCTTCACAATCACCCTTGGCTCTAATATCCAGCCTAGATCCTTTGAGAAATGGATACCAATTCCAAGTTGCTCACCAACAACGATTGCCTCTAATCGACCCAATATGTTTGATTTAACCAAACCCTTACCATTTATGTCACCATTTCTTTTGCAAAGTGTATATCGAGAAAGACTGCCATAGAGGTGAGAAGACACATTTGTGTTCACCCAATACCACTCCTCTAAAACCATGAAATCCTTCCCAAGAATCAACTTAATAGCTTTTAGGGCCAATGATTCTTTGGTCATGAAGATCATCTTTAGTCATTGGTTCGTTATCAGCTCCAGAAAAGCTAGCTATCTCTAAGGACATGTGAGCCTAATGGGAGTCTCCATTAATGCACTTGTAAGAAGAAATCAAACTTTTCAAACAAAAAAGAGTCAAGCATCAAATTTAATGACCCAACAAATGTGTGAGACACCATACTAATTATGAGCCCCAATCTGACATACACCAGATAGGATCCTTTCCCATGCTTACACTTTCATCGATTCGTTAGCCTAATTAATGAACCAACACCCTTGAATCACTACCTTATTTGGATTTGGTGTGCGAAACAAACCAAAATGAGCTTGAGGTGACAAATGGGATGCACATGAGTGACAAGATGAAATCACTCCTTGTAATGATTAATCGGCTTGAAAAGGACTTGAATATGATATCGACAAACAATGCTAGCTAGCAATTTAGCACCAATTCTAATAGTGCTAAATTCTAGCAAATTGAGATTTCCAAAACAAACAACCATCATTTGGCCAACAACATGCATATTGACATTAATGACCATACTTTCCAAGTCACCCATTCAAATACATATTTGTTTAATCAACCCTTCCTAAGATACTTGTTGCTTGAATTTATCTTTTCATAAACACCATTTGCCCCTTTGTTTGCTAGGTTGTTAGCTTCTCTATTGCTTTCTGTGTATACCTGATCTATCATCCAATCTTTGAGGATTTTTATCTTCTTTAATGACTCCTCTAAAAGGGATTGTAACTTCTATTTTTGACCATGCCCTTCTCTTAGCTCATTTATGACCAAAGACAAGTCCCCCTCTATTACCATGTACTCCAAATTCAACTCCAAAATTCATATATTTAAGCCAAGGATCAAGGCATAGAACTTCATAACATTATTGGTGTCGATTGGAAGTGGAGAGTGTTGCAAGTATGAGCTAGTCTGGTGGTGTTGGCATTAATGTTGTCATTGATGTCAACACAATTCAATATGTTATAGATTGTACATGTATAGTTGAGATGTTGTTGAGATGTTGTGAGTACATGGAGCTATTTCTATGGTGTTGCAGTTGTGCTGGTTTGACAAGTTTCCAAGTGCTTTTGAGAAAATTAATAAAGAAGAGAAGTCAAAGTGATGAAAATGTTTAGAATGTGCTCTGGTATGTGCTCCACATTTCTCTTGTGTTGATCCTATGCTTGTCCAGATTTGAAGGGTTGATAATGGTAATCTAGTGGTGATATCTCCTAATTTTTAGCTTTTGGTTTGATGGTACGTGTAAATTATGTTCATTGGTATATGAATTGTTCTAGCAAAGTTGGTCTTCTGTGGACTGGGAGAAATATTTTTGCTCCACATTCCTCTACTATTTTGTTTAAGATCTTGCAGATTTGAGATATGTCTTGTGAAGGTCTTTTCTATGCTCTGGCAAAGAGGTTTGAAGTTTAGTGATTTGGAAGTCGTGTTTCAGTATTTCAGTGTGAGTTTATATAGTCTGGATGGACTGGTGAAAGGTTTTCAGCGATTGAAGTTTGTTGTTTTGTTGCAAATGTTTCTAGAAGATTCTGAGATGTATTCTTGTGCATAATGAAGCGTGTTGTGGAATTTACGTGTCATCCTCTTGTTGGGAAGTGTGTACATCAATGTTATTTTGTATTTTCATTAGGTTTGGCCGACCTAGTGCTTACACTTTATTCGAAGAATAAAATTTAATTAAGGAAGCATGTGGTTGTTTCAAGATGTTATTTTTGATCTTGAAAAATGTTTTTTTATTAGTCCACTCTCATTCCTTTCCATTGCGGGAATGTTGAGTTCCCGACCTATTTTGAATTTATGAAATGAGTTATTTGTGGCTGACCTAGGAGAAAGTTTCTAAGGATGAGGATGGTATAAGAGCAAGTCAAATTGTGAAGAGTTTTATGGTAGTGTGATGCAAAGTGATGAAAGTGATCCAAAAATCATAAGAGCAGAAGTGTGTGTGTGTGAGTGAGTTGTGACAACAATTCTTCATTGTGTCAAATTCCTGAACGTCGTGAGCTAAAGGTTTATGTAATCCTTATTCAAGCTACGGATGTGTGTTAATTGTTATGGTGGATCTTTTGTTCTCTTTTGTATCTATAGGAAGTGAGCCTCCCTATTGGACAGTGAGTCCTTTCTGTAGGAAATGAACCTTTGTACTAGGACAGTGAGTCCTACTCTACGCAGTGAGCCTTTGTATTCAATTTATAATATTTTATATTGTGAGTTAACCCTCACCATGGTTTTTCCCTCATTGGGTTTTCCATGTAAAAATATGTTGTTCATTGTGTTGATTTACTTTCTGTTATTTGTGTTTCATGCTCTTACTTAATAACATAATATTTTAGTTGTGAAATTAATAAGTGTAGAAGTTTTAAGTTTGAATTTTGTGACAACCAATTCACCCCCCCTCTCAGTTGTCCTACGCCTGCTTAACAATTGGTATTAGAGCTTTGGTTCCTTGGTGTAGAGCTTAACCGCTTAAAGAATATTTGATGGTGCATAAGTTGGCGATCCCTATGTTTGATGGAACTGACTACAATGATTGGAAGGGATAGATGAAATGATATATTATCTCACTTGGTTTTAAGACCTGGAAGGCTGTTGAGACAAAATATACACACCCCCATCTGGTGGTCTTACTACTGTAGATGAGATTTTTTCTTATGAAGAAAATGAGAAGGAAAAGTATGCTATTTGCATTGGGTTATATAAAAATAAGCGAGCTAAAGTTCTTTCTTTGGATACTGCATATGAAGTTTGGAAGAAGTTGGAAGACATGTATGAAGGAAATGAAAGGGTGAGATTGACAAAGGAGCTAGTAGCAAAGCACATATTTGTGAATCTGAAGATGGAAGAAGGTGAAGAATTTACAAGTTTCTTTCAGAGGGTTGAATTGACTGCAAATGAAGTTAAAAATTGAGTAAAATTATCAGATGAAGATATAATCAAGAAGATCCTGATCACCCTACCAAACTGCTACAATGATAAGATCTTGATGATTGAAGAAGTGTATGATCCTAAGAAGTACATATTGGAACAATTGTTCAGCACCTTGCAAGTATTTGAGTTGAGAAAGTTCTAAAAAGAAGACAAGATGGAAGAAAAGATAGAAATGACATTTAAGGCAATGAAGATTGAAGAGGAACTGGATAGTGATGGTGTTGATGAGTTGGAAGCAAACTTCACTAGGTAGTTGAAGAAAGGAACTGGAAAGTATAAAGGTATGTTGCCCGTTAAATGTTTTAGTTGTGGTAATATTGGTCACTATGCTTCAAGATGTCTGAATAGAGCTACACATAAAAAGAAAAAGGATTATAAGGATAAGCATAGAAAAGATAAGAAATATAAGAAGCTATACTATGTTAAAGAAGAAGTAGGAATTTCTTATGATGAATCTGAGAATGAGGTTGATGATAGTGAATGCTTATTCTTAGCTTTGGAAAGTAAATCTGTATCCACCAACCCTAGAAAATGAGTAAGCAAGAAGGCTTTGAAGAATAAAAGAAATAGGATGGAAGGTACTTTGGTTACCACTTTTCATGCAAGACACGATGAAGACTATTGGTTAATTGATAGTGGATGTTCAAATCACATGACCAGAGATAAGAGTAAGTTCACTAAACTTGAGAAATATGATGGTGGTTTAGTTATGTTTGGTGATGATTTAGGAGCTAAGATCTATGGGAAAGGTTCAATTTTCTTTTGATGGAGTACATAGTACTGATGATGTATATTATGTAAAGGGTTTGAGGTATAACCTTTTGAGTGTTGGTCAGATGTGTAGCAATGGTTTTAAACTTGTGTTTTAGACCAATACCTATGAAATCAGAAAAGGATCCAGAAATGGAGACATCATTGTTTTTGGAAGAACTCATGGAAACATCTATCAACTGAAGGGAGTTGATGGCCATTGCCTTGCATCTCAAATCAATGAAAGTTGGTTATGGCACTAGAGGATGGGACATGTAAATTTTGATAACCTGGTCAAGATCAGTGCAGAGGAGATTGTTCGAGGACTTCCTAGAATCACAAGACCTGCTAATTCTATTTGTAGAATTTGTTAATTAGGGAAAAAAACAAGATGCAACTTTAAGGGAAAAGAGCACTCTACTACCGAAATGTTGGAGTTGTGTCATACTGATCTCTGTAGTCTGACTAGAACTGGAAGCCTAAATGGTGACAGATATTTCATGCTACTTATTGATGATTATACTTGAATGACATGGGTTACTTTTCTCAGAGAAAAGACTCGGGCTCTAGATAGGTTTAAGGTATTCAAAGAAAGAGTGGAAAATGAAGTAAATTTGAAAATCAAGTGTTTAAGATCTGATAGAGGTGGATAATTTAATGCATTCTATGAACATCATAGCATAAGAAAGTTTTCTTCTCTGAGAACTACTCAGCAAAATGGAGTAGTTGAAAGGAAAAATAGGACTATACAGGAAGCTAATAGAACCATGATGAAAGAATCAAATGTATTAGATGTGTATTGGAGAGAGTCCATACATGTTGTTGTTTATGTTTTTAATAGAGTTTAGATCAAATAAAACAACACAAAGACTTCTAGTGTGAAGTATTTTAAGATATTTGGAAGCAAATACTATATCAAAAGAGATGATGAAAATCTTGGAAAGTTTGATGTTAGATGTGATGAAGGAATCTTTCTTGGATACCCTACTACTAGCAAAGCATACAGATGCTTTAGCAAAAGATTGATAAAGATTATTGAAAGTGTTAATGTAAAAGTTGATGAAGACATACATAAACCTATTGAGATAAATGAAGTTGAACCTGATGATCCTATCTATGGACATGTACCTAAGGAAAACAAGGAGAAGGAAGAAGAAGAGAAAGAAGAAGAAGTAGAAGAAGAAGAAGAGAATAAACTGGAACCTATTGTTAGGACTCCTAAATATGTACAAAAGAATCATCTAGAAGATCAGATAATTGGAGATAAAAGTGAAGGTGTGAAGATAAGAAGTAGAGTTATAGCTAAGGTAAATTTGTGTCTACTTTCTAAAATTGAGCCCAAATCTGTAAGTGAAGCATGTGAAGATGAGAGTTGGATGAGAGTTATGAAAGAAAACTTGTAGCAGATAGAAAAGAATCAAACATGGGAATTAGTCCCTAGGCCTATGAATAAAAAATGTAATTGGCTGGAAATGGGTGTTCCAGAATAAGTTGAATGAAAGTGGAGAAGTTGTAAGAAATAAGAAAAAATTGGTATGAAAAGGATATTCACAAGTTGAGGGTATAGATTTTGAAGAAACATTTTCCCCTGTGGCTAGAATGGAAGCTATCAGGATGTTTTTGGCATTTTTTTCCCACAAGGACTTCAAAGTGTATCAGATGGATGTTAAGTCAACATTTAAGAATGGTGAATAGGAGGAAGAGGTGTATATGGAGCCACCTAAAGGGTTTTAGTTATCTAACTAACCAGACATGGTTTGTAAGTTGAAGAAGGAATTGTATGGACTGAAGCAAGCTCCCAAAGCTTGGTATGCAAGATTGGACAGATATCTGACAAAGCAAGGATTCAACAAAGGTTCTACTGACAACAATCTCTACTTCAAAGTGCAAGGTAACAAAATGTTGATAGTGGTTGTCTATGTTGATGATATCATTTTTGGTGGAAATGAAGGTATGTGTAAAAAGTTTGTTGAAGAGATGCAAAAAGAATTTGAGATGTCTATGATCCGTGAATTGAATTTCTTCCTTGGTCTACAAGTGAATCAAACTAACAAAGGAATATTCATTTCACAATCTAAGTATGTAAAAGAGTTGTTGAAGAAGTTTTGGATGGACGATTCCAAACCCGTTTGTACCCCTATAGTAACTAGATGTAAACTAAGCAAGGATTATGAATCTGCTAAAATTGATCAGAGCAAATACAGATCTATGATTGGAAGACTATTGTACCTTACTGCTACTAGATCAAATATTATGCATGTAGTATTTTTAGGTGCCAAATTCCAAGCAAATCCTAGAGAAGCACATGTTACGATTGTTAAAAGGATATTTAGATATCTCAAAGGTACATTGAATTATGGATTATGGTATCCTAAGAGTGATGATTTTACCCTGAGTGCTTATACAAATGTTGATTGGGCCAAATGTATAGATGACCGGAAGAGTACCAGTGGTGGTGCTTTCTTTGTTGGTGAAAGATTAGTTTCATGGTTGAGTAAAAAGAAAGACTTGATTTCTTTATCCACTATAGAGGTGGACTATATTGTTGTAGCATCCTGCTACACATAGGTTTTGTGAATGAAGCAAAATCTGAAAGACATTGGGGTGATATGTGATGAACCTATTTCTATTTTATGTGACAACACAAGTGCAATAAAAATTTCAAAGAACCTGGTTATGCATTCAAGAACAAAACACATATCTATCAAGTACCATTTCCTGAGAGAAAAAGTATTGGAGAATGAAGTTAGATTGGAGTATGTGACAACAAAGGAACAAATTGCAAACATATTTACTAAGACTCTTCCAAAGGATACTTTTGAGCATCTTAGGGAGAGGTTGGGGGTCATTGACCCTCCTAACTAAGTGCACATGAAGGTGCATCAGTCTAGTGAATTCATAGATTCTTCATTTATCTAGACTGATAGATGGGTCTACTCCACATAGGGAGTATAAAAGTTTTTCATTGTTGCAGTATGAGTGTACTCCTAAGGGGGAGTAATCTAAGTTGTTGATCTTTGCCATTAATGTCAAAGGGGGAGAGGAAGTCATGTGAAAATAGTTGTTGAGGAAGAGAAGATGTTCTCCTGGGATATTGTGAAGGATGTTGTCTTTGATGGTTTTTCACATCATGTGTTTCCATCAATGACAACAGGGGAGATTGTTGCAAGTATGAGCTAGTTCGGTGGTGTTGTCATTAATGTTGTCATTGATGTCAACATAGTTTAGTATGTTGTAAATTGTACATGTATAGCTGAGATGCTAGTGAGATGTTGTGAGTATATGGAGCTATCTTTATGGTGTTGCATTTGTGCTGGTTTGACAAGTTTCAAAGTGATTTTGAGAAAATTAATAAAGAAGAGAAGTCAGAGTGTTGAAAATGTTCAAAATTTGCTTTGGTATGTGCTCTGCATTTCTCCTATGTTGATCATATGCTTGTGCGGATCTGAAGGGTTGATAATGGTAATCTAGTGGTGATATCTCCTAAGTTTTAGCTTCTTGTTTTATGGTACGTGTAAATTATGATCATCGATATGTGAATTGTTCTGGTAGAGTTGGTCTTCTATAGACTGGGAGAAATATTTATGCTTTGTAGTCCTCTACTATTTTGTTTCAGATCTTGCGGATATGAGATATGTCTTGTGAAGGTATTTTTGTGATATTTCAAAGAGGTTTGAAGTTTAGTGATCTAGAAGTCATGTTTCAGTATTTTAGTGTGAGTTTATATTATCCAGATGGATTGGTGAAAGGTGTTTAGTGATTGAAGTTTTTTGTTTTGCTTCAGATGTATCTGGAAGATTCTGAGATGTATTCTCATCCATAAGGAAGTGTGTTGTGGCATCTGCATGCCATCCTCTTGTTGGGAAGCATGTACATCAATGTTCTTTATGTTTTCATTAGGTTTGGTCGACCTAGTGCTTATACTTCATTTAAAGAATAAAATTTAATTAAGGAAGCGTGTGGTTATTTTACAATGTTATTTTTTATCTTGATTCTTTTTTATTGGTCCACTCTCATTCCTTTCCACTGTGGAAATGTTGATTTACTGACCTATTTTGAATTTATGAAATGAGTTATTTGTGGCCGACCTTGGAGAAAGTTTCTAAGGATGAGGATGGTATAAGAGCAAGTCGAATTGTGAAGAGTTGTATGGTAGTGCGATGCAAAGTGATGAAAGTGAGCCATAAATCATAAGAGCAGAAGTGTGTGTGTGTGTGTAAGTGAGTTGTGACAATAGTTCTTCATTGTGTCAAATTCCTGAAGGCAGTGAGCTAAAGGTTTTTGAAATCCTTATTCAAGTTGCAAAAGTGTGTTAATTGCTATGGTGGATCTTTTGTTCTCTCTTGTATTTGTAGGAAGTGAGCCTCCCTATTGGACAGTGAGTCCTTTCTGTAGGCAGTGAGCCTTTGTACTTGGATTATGAGTCCTTTATGTAGGCAGTGAGCCTTTGTACTTGGACAATGAGTCCTACTTTGGGTAGTGAGCCCTTGGTAGTGAGCCTTTGTATTCATTTTATAATCTTTTATATTGTGAGTTAACCCTCAACATGATTTTTCCCTCATTAGGTTTTCCACGTAAAAATTTGGTGTTCATTGTGTTGATTTACTTTTTGTTATTTGTGTTTCATGATCTTACTTAATAACAAAATAGTGTGGTTGTGGAATTGATAAGTGTTGAAGTTTTAAGTTTGAATTTTGTGACAACTAACTCACCCCCCCTCTCAGTTTTCCTACGCCTATTTAATAGAGAGGCCAATTTTCCTACAACCCTATCGTCCCAATCTCTTATTATGCAACTAGCACCAAAGGGTCTTGGGCTGCCATGAGAAACCCCTTCAAAGTTGAGCTTGTGCCATCCATAGCTTGGGGGCTTCCAAATTGCTTTACATCATAAGGGATCAAGCTGGTTGAAAGTAGCTCAAACTAATTCCATGTGTTTGGATGTGAAAGAGGACTATGTCTAATGTAAACTACCTATTGGGATGCATTGGAGCAATTTTTTTGGTCACAAAAATTGCAAAACGAAAGTTGCACCACTTTGCAATTTTATACTACTTGCATTTGACACTTTTTCCATCAAGTGAAAACATGACACCACAAGGAAACAACTCTAAAATAACAAAAATTGAGAGAAGTTATTGTAGAGGGGCCCAACATGATCCCATAGATGCAAACGAAGAGTTCATAAGCATCACATTTTTTGAGTAATAGCCCATCAAATATTGCTTCCCTTTTGCACTTTGGACCCTTAAGGGATCGATCCGGTTGAACGTAGCTTAGAGAGATTCCGCGTGTTTGGGTGAAAAAGAAGACCATGTATAGCATAAACGTACCCATTCAAATGAGTTGGAATAGTCTATTTGCTCACATGAGTTGCAGAATGAAAGTTGCACCACTTTGCAACTTTCTACTACTTGCATTTGATAACTTTTTCCCAAGTGAAAATTTGCCACCACGTGAAAATGCCTCCGAAATAGCAAAAACTGAGAAAGGTTATTGTAGAGGGGCCCAACGTGATCCCATAGGATCATATGAGAATTTTCTAAGCATCACGGTATCTGAGAAATAACATGTTGAAGTTTGTAGTCATTTTGCACTTTGGACTCTTAAGGGATTGATCCAGTTGAACGTAGCTCAAAGTGATTATGCATGTTTGGGTGCGAAAGAGGACTATGCCTAGTGTAAAAATACCTATTCAGACGCGTTGGAACAGTCCATTTGGTCACACGAGTTGCAGAACGAAAGTTGCACCACTTTGCAACTTTTAACTACTTGCATTTGACAGCTTTTTCCCCAAGTGAAAATTCGCCACCACAAGAAAATCAGACGAGAAGTTTCTATGCATCATGGTATCCAAGTAACAACTTGCTGAAGTTTGCAGCCATTTTGCACTTTGGACCCTTAAAGGATCAATCCAGTTGAATGTAGCGATTCCACTTGTTTGGGTACAAAAGAGGACCATACCTAGCATAAAAATATCTATTCAGATGCATTGGAATAGTTCGTTTGGTCACACGAGTTCCAGAATGAAAGTTGCACCACTTTGCAATTTTCAACTACTTGCATTTGACAACTTTTTCCCCAATTGAAAATTTGACACCACAGGAAAATGCCTCCAAACTAGCGAAAACTAAGAGATCTTATTGTAGAGGGGCCCAACGCGATCCCATAGGATCAAATGAGAAGTTTCTAAGCATCATGGTATCTGAGTAACAACATGCTAAAGTTTGCAATTATTTTGCACTTTGGACCCTTAAAGGATCGATCTGGTTGAACATATCTCAAAGCAATTTCGCATGTTTGGGTGTGAGAGAGGACCATGCCTAGCATAAACATACCTATTAAGATGTGTTGGAATAGTCTGTTTGGTCACACGAGCTATAGAAAAAAAGTTGCACCACTTTGCAACTTTCAACTACTTGCATTTGACAACTTTTTCCCCAAGTAAAAATTCACCACCATGGGAAAATGCCTCAGAGATAGCAAAAACCGAGAGAGGTTATTGTAGAGGGGCTCAACATGATCCCATAAGATTAGATAATTTTTTAAGCATCACGGTATCCGAATAACAATATGTTGAAGTTTGTAGCTATTTTGCACTTTGGACCCTTAGAGAATTGATCCAGTTGAACGTAGCTCAGAGCGATTCCGCATGTTTGGGTACTAAAGAGGACCATGCCTAATGTAAAAATACCTATTCGGATGCGTTGGAATAGTCTGTTTGGTCACACGAGTTGCAAAACAAAAGTTGCACCACTTTGCAACTTTGCATTGCTTGCATTTAACACTTTTTCCATCAAGTGAAAACTGGATACAACGGGAAAACCACTCTGAAATAACAAAAACAAAGAGAGGTTATTGTAGAGGGGCCCAACGTGATCTCGTAGGTTCATATGGAGATTTTTTTAGTGCCAATGTTTTTGAGTAATACCCTGTTAAAGATTGCTACCCTTTTGCACTTTGGGATCTGATGTTTCCTTGAACTAAACAGTTCCATACAAGGTGATTATGCTCTCTTTTTGATGGAATTAGGTGGGCAGCAGACTTAACTCTATTTTAGTTTTGGTTTGGTTGGATTTCAAGTGATTTGGTGCATTTTAGAAGCCAATTACTGAGGGTCAGTTTGTATACCCTGTTTTAAGGGTTTTAAGTGCATTAAAATGTCATATTAAGCCTTTCACCCATTGTATGCTCCTATAACTTGATGGAAAGACTTAATTAAGGTTATAAAACATGTGTGCAAGGGAGGCAAATAAATGGTTTTTAGGTGATGCCCTAGATGTCAAATGGTGCATTTTTTAGTGGAAAATGGTGGTTTAGTGCTAGGGTTTGAAGAAATATTTGGGGAGGTGATATCACTTGAAATTTTAAGCTTGTGCAAACCTTTTTGAAGATGTTTCAAGCTTTCGTTGGCTATGGGAAGGTTTGAAGTATGGTTTTTCAATAAACCCTTGCCTAACTTGTGAAAGAAGAGGGTTTTGGGGTTTGTTATGTTAGAGGGCTTATTGACACAATTTAAGGTGGAGGAACTCTTTTCAACATTGACTAATCAATTCTCAAACAACAAACCCAATATTTGATCACTAAAAAACCTGGTTTCTCAAAACACACTCAAAAGGCTTGTAGCCTTCAATATTCAACAAATGAAGTTATCCTACTGCTAAGGTCATACAAAGGCCAACAAATCATCACTAAAGACTTACCACAGTCCTACTACAAGATTCAAAAAATATCCCCATAAGTTTCTTTGTGCTATCATGGAGAACCAACAAATTGACTTGCTAAAAGGCTACTAGAATTACCTCTTTTCCAAACAAAGTAAGTTTTAAACTTCTTGTAATCATACAATCCATCGGACAGTCACTAATTGTGACTCAAAACATCAAATTCACTGATCATTACACCAACACAAGGCTTCTAGGGTGTTGTCCTAGCAAACCCTCCCTTTTCATGCAAAAAACTAGGGTTTTACTAGATCTACCATAAACTAGGCTTTCCGAACTTTGAAATTGTTTCCAACACACCTATTTAGGTTTGCATAGACATTCTACGCCATTACCAAGCCAAATCCATAAAAATTTCACTAAAACCATTACTGGGATTCTAGGGTTTTACACTAGCACAATCCATCAACATTTCACTACAACATCAAATTCACTGATCATTACACTAGCACAAGGCTTCTAGGGTGTTGTCCTAGCAAACCCTCCCTTTTCATGCATAAAACTAGGGTTTTACTAGATCTACCATAAACCGGGCTTTCCAAACTTTGAAATTGTTTCCAACACACCTATTTAGGTCTACATAGACATTCTATGCCATTACCAAGCCAACTCCATCAACATTTCACTAAAACCATTCTTAAAACCTCCATTTTCACATGCATTTTTCTCTACCCAACCCTAGGACATCACTCAAAACTAACCAAAATGACCTCTCATCCTTCCAAATTCCCTTGTATAGTTAGATTACACTTTTCACATGACCCATTCCACAAGAAATAGTGGAAACATGAAGTGGAATGGGTCAAATCCACATTTTAGAAGACCCTCAATAAGCAAATGGTGTTAAATCAGGGAAGTAGCAGAGTATTGAAGAGAACTCACTCAATATTTTGACTTAGAACCTCCAAAATTATGCAAATAAAGCTACTTCACACTACCACACAATGCAAAAGGTTTCAAAGCACGGACCTGTACGGGTCTATACAAGGGAAAGAAAGTTCAAAAAACTCAACAAAATACTAAGAAAATGTTGTTTTCAGTTTTGAATTTCTTCTATCAGCAAAATTACATTGTGTCTAAGCCTTCAAGAGGCTTTAAATAGCTTTTACAAATGATTCTACATATTTCCAATCGTGTCTAACTATTGTTTTTGTAACTAACATGACTTACTACATTATAAATCAATTGGTCTAATATGACTTTATTCAATTCACAAAACTCAGAACACAAAACTAACTTAAGACTTCCATGTACCAAATTTGCTCAATAACCTTGGTGCCCCTGTACCAAATTTCAATATTTTAGTAAATCTCATTACAATGCCTTAGGTACTCTGTTCTCACATATATTTTACAATGTCACTCATACATTCGAGATTCTCATATAATGTCTACATCATAGGTTCTCATTATGAGGTTGACTTTGAAAATGAGTAACTTGAGATTCCCTCACAAAGCTTCACATGCTCTTTTAGAATGACTTGAAATCAAAATTGAGAATTTTCAAGATCATCAAAATAAGGATGTTCCATTACTTTTTGGCTAAGATTCTCTTTGATGGCTCATAAATCAACATTTTTTGCAAGGAGAGACCAATCAATTTTTAGTAGTTTAGTTACAGATATGCAAAGTAAAAGAAGAAAAAGAAACATCCAAAATGGAAATGAAATGAAAATAGATGGAAGGCACTTACAAATAGACATGTCAGTCTCTCAACTTAGTCACTCCTGGTCATACATCTTTACTTGAAGTTCCAAGATACCTATTGCACACAACACCTCTCATGAATAAAATATCTTGAAATTCAAGATTCTCTTATAATGTCTACATCATAGGTGCTCATGCTAAGAGTTATTTACAGATACAAAAATAAATTTGTATTGCTTTTTTAGCTCAGATTCTCTCGAATGGCTCATAAATCTATATTTTCTGCAAGGGGACACCAATCAATGTTTACTAAGTTACTTACAGATATGCAAAGTAAAATAAGATGATAGCATTGGAATCAAAAAAATTAACATGCATACAAGTATAAATTAATAATAACCATTATGCATATACTTACAAATTAATCCAATGAACCATCCGAGTTTGCTCTACTCTTTATTGTGTCAAGTATTGCCTCACAGTTAGACTCATGAACCTTCCACAAGGTCTTGTTCAAAGGTCTACCCTCATATTTGGTCAAATGAACATTGGATGCCACAAAAAGGTTCGAGTAATGAAGAATCTTACAATGTGTGCCAAAGTCCTAAAACAACCATTGTTTAACACTCTTATGTGGGTACCTTCTAAGCCATGTTCCAATAACAACAATTGAGCTTGTAGGGTATTTAATGTTTTCTCCATCTATAACTGGGGCTTCCAATTTCTTTTTGGTCTCAACACAATGACACAAGTAATAGTCCATTCCCTCTTTGTTGTCTTCATCTGCAATAACTGCATAAACATGCCATGCATTGATATGTGCAGCAAATCACTTGAAATTAGTCAACATTACGAATATAGTACAAAGTTAGATAACAATATGAAATTTCAAAAACTAAACAAGTAGATATATTACCTGGTTGAACTAGATCTGATACGTGGTCAAAGTCGACCGATGATTCCATCTGTGTTAGTTCCAATGTCGTTGGAGGGTGATACGTGTGAAGTGGGCTAAGATAACTTGTCAACCATTTGTCAACCCACTCCCTTGGCTCACAATCATTCCAGACTTGCATTATACATGAAGAAAAAAAGCATGCCATCTTACATGTATCAATACTCCATGAACCTACATTTGAGATAAGGAAAGAGTGTAGCTCACTCGATCCTGTTAGTGTACAAAAATCCTCATATGGTGCAATGTTAGTATCATCCATCAACCAAAAAAATCTATGAACTGAAGACGTACATTCATTACCTGGACCCATCAAAGCATTACACCACTCAACAATTGATCTTGCATCTGTCAACTTTGCACTGTCTTTATACTTTAACTCTTCTCATGCTAATTCTCTTTTCACGCTCCTGCACCATCATGCTCCCACTTTCCATGCCCGACCTCACAAAAGTTCCACATATGCTAAACACCTGTAGTGAGATGCATCATGCACAACTAGTAGAACATGCTCGTGTTCTTGAACTATGTTGCACAGTTATCCAACCATATTATATGTTGACCATATGTTATGCCCCTCTGAGCCAAATCATTATAGAACATCTAGAAGCAACCTTGCATGAACTCTGGAGAATGTGTGCAATCATCACTAATATAAAAGTGATACTCCCTCAATACCTTCCTTTGGTCCTCTATACTATCAGCTGCATGAACGAATGTTATGTGCACAAATATCAAAACCTATGTGGAGTTGTAATACTGTGACTACACCTCATGTTGTGGCTATAGAGTATAGTTCTCTACAAAGTCAACCATTGATACTATGTTGCCAATTGGAAAGGTGTCCTTGCATAACTTGAATTGTGTGTCTAGCCATCTGGCTCTATGGGTATGCCTTGCATACTCATACACTATATTGTCATGAAACATGGACATAAAATGATATACTGGAATCTTTTGAATAACCAATCACACATGTTTGCTTGAGACCCATCTTTTGTAATGTATGCCACTATTTTATACTTCTCGAACTCTTCTAGTTTTTGTCCCACCTCATCTGTGCTTTCCATATGTTGACATACTGGCATTCATTGCAAGCTACCACAACACTTACATGAACCATCCAAGCATGTTTTCTTGTAGAATATTTGGCCATCCTCTATTTCACATAATTTTTTTGATAAGAACTCTCTTGAAGATTTTGGTGGGGCTTTTATACCACAATCCTGCAAAACATTGTTAGTATGTAAATCTAAACATATAGAATGATAAACATCATAATGGTTAGAGAATTCAATATGTAGTCTACAACAACAAGTAGTGCATGTACGATTTATCTTGACATAAAAAGGTTTAAGAATTTCAAAAAATCTTTGAGAAATACTAATTTGAGGATAATCATTTTGAAATTTATGAAAAAATTGGGTTTGAGTCATATCCAAAAAATGCTTTGAATGTGGCTCACAGTTCTGACTACCGATTCTCCTTCTTACGACATCCCTTTGATTCAAAAATAGCCTTGTATTATTCTTCCAACACTCTTCAATTAGTGTTCTCAATGCTTCAATTTTTTTTTAATCTTTTTGTGGTAGTCTCCCCGAGAATTCCCATAATTTATTTGAATTGGTGCCCTCAATTCTTTGCTGCATTTGCACGACTTTTGATAAAGTTTTTCTACTAATTCTCATTTTTTCACTTGTATTTTTAATGAGACAAGCTCTCTTTGTTTGATAGCTTACCAAAGTTGATGTAATGACATGTCAGGTGACATTACTATCCTTTGAGTGTGAGGTCATACCCACACTCTCATAAGCATCCATTAGATTATTCACAATAGTGTTTTCACTTGATGCATTCAATGTTCTCAACCCAAGAGTCTTCATGATGTTTCTATACTTTAAACCCACATCATTTCAACAAATAGTTGACATCTTGTGGTCTCATTTAGCCTTTCAAAGAAGAATTTCCAAATCTTATCAAAATATCTTCTACAAGAGCGTGTTGAAATATTACCTTCCATGTGCTGCAAAATATCCTCATCAATATTAATCAAATGCTTTGGCTTTCTACGCAAAATTCTAGGTGGTGTTCTCCTAGGTACATACATCTCAACATTAGAAATTTCATCAATATTTAATTGAGGTGGGATATATTGCATACCTTTAATCAAGGGTGGAGTAGAAGACATACCTTGAGGTTCACGTGTGGATGATGGCATACCTTCTTCGTCAAATCTGAGTGATGATGTACTATCAACTTGAGATGCAGTGGATGGTGTCCAGCCATATTCACTTGCAGTAGATGGTGTCCCTCCACATTTTCTTGTCCTTAATGGTGTCCCTTCATATTCATTTGTGGTAGAGGGTGTGTCTCCAACTATGGTATCTACATCTATTCTAGCACGATGCTTTCACATTTGTTCCCTTTGTGCTACCAATTTATGTTCTCTTTTTGACGGTTGAGGTTCCTCTTCAATTGGCTTGTTTTCGTCAATCATTTCCAATTTCTTATTTTCATGATATGCCCTCAATCATTCTCTCTCCTTTTCTTTGAAGGTTTGGATCTCTTTGTCTGTTAGTTTCTTCCTTGTTCGTTTCTTCGGCATGGCGGATAATTTTACTTGTAGAATGGTAATGAGACAAATATTAGTTCCTCAAAAATGTATCCATTAAAATAAATGAAATATATGTCATTCAAGGCTTCATAAATAGACAACATAGGTGATGAGGTAATTTAGAAATACAGATAAAAACAAAAATAGTTTAAATCGATGCTATCAATGTGGGAGGAGTTGGTGCAGGAGCACCATTTAAAGTTGTTAATCCATTTAAGGTTGAATAAGGTCTAGATTATAGTTTTGGAGGAATTTTTTCTTAATTTAAGGTCTATAAGACCATGTTCTAATGTAATTGGTCATTTTTTCAATAGTATTTAGGGGTCTAGGTAGTATAATTTTCAAAATGTGCAAAAAGTGCTAAGTTGTCAAATTAACAAATAGTGAATGGTTCTAAAATTGTATTAAAGAGGGAGAGCAACGGTCACCTCTTTCAAATGTTAGTTTTGGAAGTTGAAGTGGTTTTTTTTAGGAGGGAAACATTATAAAAGGCCATGAGAAACTCAAATGGAGGATGATCCTTGGATTGGAAAGAAGAATTTGAACAATAAAACTCAAAATTTCTCCATTTTTTTTGTATTTTCTAGTATAGCAATAGTTGGTATAGGCCGTACAAAATAATTTTGATTCATTTTCTTGTGGAATAGAATAGTATATTTTTTCTTCTCTCATTTGAATCCATTTTGATTTCTTTTCATTAAGTTTTGTGTGATTTATCTTTAGATTTCTCTAATCGGTTGAAACAGGGTTTCTTGTAAGTTTGTAAACCTCAAACATGTATTTGTATTAACTCCATCCCACCTACTGTAATGCTTATAATTTAGTGGGATGGATTGGAAACAATATTTTTTTGGTGGAGGAATGTTGAACTAGAGCAGGGGAGGTCTGGAAGTGGATTGGGTGTCAAACCCTATGGGGAGATGTTGAGTTTTCCTTAAGAAAAATGAGGTTTTGGTGAGTGAAATTGAGTTTCTGAGTTGGGAAGCGTTATTTTATGTTATATTGAGCATGAATACGTTATTTTAGGCCTATTTGAACATTTTTCAAGTTTTGGAGTGTTTAGCAAGTGCTACTTTTAATAAAACCTAGGGAAAGGGTTTTATGGTTTGGGTGGTAAATGATTGAATCTCTGCAATCTAATGTTGGAATTTGAATTTTTGACAGATATAAAGTGCTTCCCCAAGGTTTTAGGAGATTTGTAAAAGTTTTGAAGGTGGTACCTTTGTAAAAGTGGGCTAATTTGGGCCCTTAAAAGCATATAAAACTTGATTTATGCAATTTGCTACAAAACAAGCATTGGTGATTGTTGGATATGTTGAAAGGATCTATAATGGGTCCCTAATGTATGTTTTGTCGTGAGTTGAAAGGTTGTGTGAGTGGAATTATACCCAATTGAGTGACTTTGATATGTTACAAGGAACAATGTGAATTTTCTAAATGAAGAGGTCCTTATGAAATTGTAAATTGTAAATTGTGTTTGAAGATTGGAGTTGTGTGTTTGTTTGTTGAAGATTGGAGTATATTCCAATTTTTTGAGACATGTATGGAAAATTTGGTAGCATAGACAAGGCAATCAGGTAGTTTGTATAACTATTTGACAAAATACCTCTATGAAAGCTTTGGAAGCATACACAAAGTAAGTCAATTTTAAAATAACAAAATGCCTCAAAGAGATGTTTAAAAATGTAATTGGAAAGTCTATGGAATTGTGTAATTTAAAATGTCCATTGACAACCTAAGGTC